>JAVJIF010014535.1:0-79413 GCA_038442645.1 Agave tequilana | reverse complement strand
GTAAGTGCTAATCTAGGAACTAAATGCACTAAATGCGGAAGCTAATGCAAATTTTGCAACACACTTAATACAATCAACAAGTGTAGCCGAATTCCCCGTGAAGGGCTCTGGACTAACTCCTCTGATTCCCCTTGAATGGGTTGAGGTGCTATGTGAAGCTCTTGTTGATTAAGTACAAGTGAGGCACACACAAACAACCAAGCATATACAAGATATAGCAATGTGAATTATGCAAGGCACAACACAAGCAAATAGATATGATATGACAATATGAATTATGCTCAACACAAGCAAATATGATATGAATGAAGTATGATGCTTTGCACAAATAAATGAGAGAGAGTTGAGAGATATTGGATCAAACGCAAACACACGGATATGTTTCGAGGTTCGAGCCCCTAGCTCTACATCCCGCCTACACCACCGTGTAGGATTTCAATCCACTATAGGAGTACCGAACTCCTCTCTCAATGCCACCGAGGCAATACAACCACAATCCACCTCTACCGAAGAGGGATAAGGCCCGTAGCCAATACAACTCAAACACAATCACCTCTACCGAAGAGGGATCCAAACTCAATACCACTCCGATCAACCTCTACCAAAGAGGGATACAACAAAAGCAAGGAGGGTTTACAACTTAGAGGCTTAACCTCAAACACTTCTCTTTTTCTCTCTTTTCCACAAAACAAAGATCCTAATAGATTAGGATAGTATGATAGCTCAAGTGTGGAAACAAGGTGTTTTTGGAAACAAGCAACAAAGAAAAACTACTAGGGAAATCTCTTGTAAATGATAGAAAATGAAAATCAATACAATCTCCCAAAACCCTAGTTTTCTTTGATTTTCAAAACCCAAAACAATAAAGATGAGAAGTTTAAAGCCAAAAAACTCTTTTAAAAACTTGTTTTAAACTCTGAAAAACTGAGATTTTTTCTCTTGTAAAAACCTTGGCCAAAAACCCAAAGAGATGGGTTTATATAGGCCAAACCAGAAACTAGCCGTTAGGCTGAGCTGGCAGCCTGACAGGCTGACGGTCGACCGGCCGGTCGACCGCCAACGGTCAGAAATGTGACCGTTGGGCAACCACGGTCGACCGGCCCGGTCGACCCAAACAAACAGAGAGCACTGCTCTCAGACCGGTCGACCGTCCGGGTCGACCGTCCCAAAGCTGCCAAACGTGCACAGATTTGTGCACGTCGGTCGACGTCCCGGTCGACCGACTTCAGCATAGTCGACTTGGTCAGTTGACTTAGTCGACTGGTTGAAGCCTGGAACAGAATTCTGAGTCAGAAAAATAGTTTAAAAATATTTTGAAAAATCTTTTAAGTCTTCTAAAAATCCACAAAACTTGTTTTAATATTTTAATATTGAAACACAAACTTGTGATAAAAATTTCAAGACATATATCAATCATATCAATTCATTTTTGAGTCTTGCAAATTTTATCAAAAACAAAACTTGTATTTTTATCAAACTTGATTTTTCAATACATGAATAGGATAGTCAAAATAAGTTTGTCTAGCAAGTTTAAAACATGTATGTATATCTAGAACATATCTAATATTCATAGAAATAAAGTAAACTTGTTTTGATCAATCTATTCATGAAAATCAATTCCAAAACATAAAAACGTTGTGTTGTGCACTTGAGCATATCAACTATACTAAGCTTTACAAATGGATCTAAAACACACTATCTAAACTATGGATACTTAAGTCTTCTTGATGATCTTCATCTTCAAGTTGACTTGCTCCAAAACTCCATCCATGGGCTAGGCAATGTGTGATCTTGAAGCTTTGGCCCTGGAATCATTATGAAAAGCTTCTAAACTCATTGTTGAAGCTAATCACCAACTAATATCTTGGTTAATGATCTGAAACTAAACAACACAAGATTATTAGTAAACATAACTACATGAGTTAATCATCATCAAAACTAGGGTGGAAGGCCTTTGGGCCAACAGAACCCTCTTGCTACTTCTCAAAACCGCCTTCAATCAGGAATTCCTTCTCGCCTGGTTCCGGAGATTCCTTAAGAAGAAGGTATTAGGGTATCAACACACTGAATAGAGAAGCAATTCTCTAAAAGTCTCTGAATTCTTGTGCGCACGGTGCGTCGTGAAGAAGCCTCTGCTTGTGGAGTCCTCTTGTGCATGTCGTCTCAGAAAAGCTCTCTCTCTCCTTGTGCCCCTGGTGGACTATTTATAGGGAGAGCAAGGGTATAATCGTCCCTTGAAGATATGGAAACAGATTGAATCAAATCTGTTTGAATCTGGAAAGTAGCCTTGCTGCGAGGCTAGGATCAGCTTCTGCGAAGCTAGAAGTAGCAGGTCGGTTGATCCTCTTGATCTGTTTTGATCCTTTCCATATTGTTGGAGGATTTTCCCTGATCTCCTTACTCGTTTTAAGAGAGTCAAGAGATTGTGGCAATCAACTGCCGAATTTGATCTCTGATTTGATCTTAATTGGATTTGATCTGATTAGATCCGATCTCGTCCGGAGATTTGATTGGTCAAAGGTTTGACCATAGCAGACCAATAGTGGCGCTGCCCGCCTTGAACTTACAGCAGAGCTGGAGGCTGTTTCTGGCGAAGTCCGAAAGAAACTCTTCGGCGGAGCTTGAAGTCGTCTGTGGCGAGGCTACCATATACCCTTTCTGCGCAGTTGTGTATGGCTTCAGGGCGAAGCTGACTTCCTCTGGCGAAGCTATGAGTTAGCTTCCTGGCGAGGCTTTGAATAGCTTCAAGGCGAAGTCGGGTGATCCTAGCCTCTCAAGCGAGGCTATCCCTTTGGACTCATGTGATGCTAAGTGCTAGCATCTTAGACCTGCTGAGATCTGTTTAGAAACAATCCGGGTTCACTGTCTACTTGCTGAATCAGTGGAGTCTAAGTTGCTTCCTTGTCCCTCGGAGATGGGTGAAAACTGGTCTTCAGCTCGTCTGTCACTTGTCTTTTGTAAATGTCAACAAGTTTAGACATTGTTTGGACCAATAAGAATCTTGTCTTTTTAAGTGTCAACAAAGGGCATGGTCGCCCAACCAACCGCCTTTCAAGGGTAGAAGTTTTCAAAAATAAGATTTTAAAATAGTTGTAGATTGAAAACACTACCAAATGAAGAATAAATAACTAGTTTGAAGTAATTTTTAAAAAATTAGTTAAAGATCCTTAAAACATGAAAATAAATCATACATCCTTTGAAGCATACTAAATACACAAGAGTTGACACTCGAAACCTATAAAGCTCATAAATGCTCATGAAAATAAAGTCATGAGTAAAATAAAAATGTGAGTGCACAAGAATCATGTAAATAATATATTCATGAAAATAAACACTAAGGCTCAAAGCACAACTTGTATGAAATTTTTTTCTCAAAAACATGATATATCATATAGTTATGCATAAATCATCAAAACTAGGACATACAATATACAATCAAATAAATAATTGGGTATATAAAAGGAATGGAGCATGTAAAGCATGTATCTCAAAATTGTACATGTATAACACAAGTTTAATAGAATATGTATATGAACATATGATATAGACATTTAAATCAATATATGCTTTAACTAAAGCATATAAAAACATGAATCAACCAAAAAGAATAGGTATTTAAATCCATTGAAAAGTTTTTCAAAAATACATGCAAAGTTTAGGCAACCAATCAACTCTACTATAAGCACAAAATATCATATGATAGAGTCTAGGTTATTTACACTAGCATATAAACATTTAAAATATTTTAAAGTGGAGAAAGAAATGGTTAGCAAAACTGATGTAGCCAATTCATTTCTCCAAAATAAGAGATGGTCCTCCCACCATACTTCCTTGATAGTGATGCATCAAATGAGTTTGTCCTTAAGTTTCAAATGCATCTACCACAAGGCACTAAACCTCTCACGTATTGTGAGATCCTACACCTACATCAAATACAAGAGGTGAGAATTTCGCTACACATATCTTTTGGGTCCATGAGGGTTAGAAATATTGGGAAACCAAGCATTGTTCTTCGCAAAATTTAAAGAATTTAGTCTATCAAAATAAAATTTTGCAAGATGGCCTTTGCGGTCACAATGTGTACATGTGTACACTCTAGCATGCATATGAGAATGGGTGTGATCATAGTATGCATGAGGTGTATGCCGTGTAGGATGTGCATGCATGTGTAAAATTTATTCTTGCGAACATAAATTTCAATTTATTATGTTTAAATGGACATTGGCTCAAAGTGGAGCCCAAACAATCAATTCTCCTACATCAATTCAAACCAGGATATTCAGCTCCCTTATCAAGATAAGAGATTTATGTATTCAAACTGAGTAGGACTTCCGAACCTTATCTATTTGACATAACTTGTATAAATAGGTTATCCCTTCTAACGAAAATGGGGGACGTTCACCCGAATCCAGAGAACACAATTGTAATTACCATTGACATAGTGAAAGTTCATCTCTTCATGGTTTTTTCCTTCAGGTTTTCACGTACTTTCAATGTGTTTGTGATAGGCATTTTTTGATTTGGCTACATCTACTTCTATATTTTGGTGTTGGACTGATTCCCTAGGAATTATCCGCTGCAGTGAGTTAGATGTTAGAACCCATCATCATGGGCCATCAATGGCTCTTGCAAGAGTAAGACATTCCACAGGCTATTAGATTCTTGTGGATTATCAAGTAAGTGGTTAGATGATTAATGGTTAGTAGTTAGATTGTCATGAGAGAAAACTAGCTAAGCATCATGCTAGAAGTTAGAGAAGAAACCATGGAAGAAAAGGATGAAGCTTTCATAGATTGTCACTCTCTATTACAACAACTATCTCTCTTTCTCTTCAGAATCAAACTCAACTCTATTATATAATCTAAAAAGAAAAGAAAAATACAAAAGAAGAAGAAGAAGATCTACACTAAGCTACACTATAGAGGAAACCCTAGCCTACTACTCTCTAATCTCTCGTTCTGGCCTCCTGAAAGGGTTTATATATGCAAAAGGACCTTCTAGAAGACGAGATGACACCACGCGTCAAAGATCGGGGAGTATTTGGATCCGTATTTCTCCAGATACAGCCTTCAATTCGGAATCCAATGTATCTTCTAGAAGCTCTTCCTTGATCTCTAAAAAATGTAGATTAATTACCTGAAAATAGGTTTAATTAAGCTCTTATTATCACTTTACCCCTAGACTCTTGTTTATCTGCATAAAAGACCAAAAACAGGAAAGAAATAGTATTTTATTCATAACTGGGTAGGAAAATGTGATATAAAGATGCAGAACTACAGACTAATCAAGGTTCCGACGGCTTGGACTGTAGGCCCATTACCCGGAGCCAGAATTAGATTTGACGAGTTCATGGAGCGGGTCGAGTAGTTGTATTGGGTCAAGTATGACATGTATAATTGGAGCTAACTTCTAGATCCGAACAGGCCTGCAGTTCCTCCAGTCATCCCAAAGGGTAGACCTTCCACTCGAGATGTAGTAGGGTCAATTCTCACTGCCAATGGAGGAGAGGCTAGTGGTGCTGAGATTCCCTCTGAAGAAAAAGAAGGCAAGGCTGAAGCTGCAATCACTCTGAAGAAAGGGAAAAGGTTGGAGGGGTCACCCACTAGGATCGGTTCGCTGAAGAGAAAGAGGATGGAGTCAGCTTCTCCAGCAAAGAATCTGGGGGAGGTAATAATAACCTCTACTTCTGATTTGTTTGCATCTTCCTTTGTTCACATTTATAATTTACAGGGGACTCACGAGCTCTCTTACAGATTCGTTAAGGAGGATATGAGTAGGGCGATGCTGAAACTGCAAAGAGGCTTGGCCTTGAAGAAGAGATCCAAGTCTAGGAGTAGGGTGGCTTCTTTTGTCGTGCGTGAAGAATCGTACATCTCCCACATCTCCCAATCCTTAGACACCAATTTGGCAAGAGTTCAATACTAACAACTTTCTTTCGAGGTCAATCTCTTAATGAGTCTGAGATGTCCCTAGGGGCTAACGTCAAGCAAGTTTTAGTTAGGCTTGGATTGCGTGAGTGAGGAGGTAGATTTTGGGCCAAGCAAGAGTAATAACTTTCCCACCTTATATGGTTAGAGTTTGCCCTTAAGTTTGATTCAAGTAGGTATGCACTATAGAAAAGAATAAACACTCAAAGCAAGTAAATCACCCACGTGTTTGTCCTAAACTATATGGAATGTAATATGTACACTTTGTTCAGAACTCAATAATAAAACAAAATACAGTAATGTGAAATTTAAATCGACACGTGCCTAAAATGCAAAAGTCTTAACTGTTTTTAACACATTCAATTATTGATTTTTGTTATTAATTATTGTAGTGTATAGGCAATCAAAATAGAAAGCTAACTGCAGATATAAGATTTATGTCCAACCAATGATAATCCTGCAAAAGATAGAGCCAGGAACCCTAAAGTTGCCACGTTTGCACGACATTTAATGCCTTGATCGGCAAAGTTAGAAACACAAGCTCCCTGTTTTCTTGACCAGGGAGATACATGGTCAAGTTATGTTCTGCAGTTCTTATTTCCTGTAAAAATTCACCTGCCACATAAATAGAGAAGTGAATGTTAACAAAAACGTGAATTCAAATCGTTTCCATCCCCGACAACGGTGCCAGAAATTTGATTGATGTGAAACCGTGCATGAAAATGTGTATATATAGAATCGGTGAAAGTTCTGTAGTGCTTTGGCTTCCTCGATACTACCGTAGTAACAAAATGGCACGGGTCAAATTCACAGGGACAACAGGTGATAGAATCTTTACCGGTCGTGTCACATTAGTGTTAACGAGTTCTAGGTTTCAAAAGAATCAAAATGAAAAGAAAAAATCAAGAAGATAGAGAAGGAGATGAAAACAGAAAACAAAAGATAGTGAAGTGATTTGAAAATGGTTTTTAAAACAAAGTAAAAAGGGAAAAACTCATGGCTATTAACTACTATTTGCTCCACTAACCATACTAACCTCTTAGAGTGATAGTTGCCTTACATGAATCCTTGGCAATTACTAGGCTTGGCTTCAAGAGTTTTTTAAAGTATGATCCATAAGATTGTTCTCCACATCAAAACTGATGCTTGTCAAAAGTTAGGAGTTAGAACCCATTATCATGAGCCATAAATTGCTCTTGCAAGAACAAGGCCTTGTAAAGGCTATTAGATTCATGTGGATTATCAATCAAAGAATTAGATTATTAGTGGTTAGTAGTTAGTCACCATGAGAGAAAACTACCTAAGCATTTAGGAAGAAATCAAAGAGGAAACAATAGAAAAAAAGAGAAAATTTTCATAAAGTTGTCACCTATCTATTACAATAATTCTTTTCTCTCCTGAATCAATCTCTGGTAGATCTAAAAGAGAAAGAAAAATATAAGAAAAGAGAAGGAAAAAAGAAAGAAAATCCTAATCTACATTAAGAGAGAAGAAACATTAGAATCTGCTCTCCTCCTCTCAAGTTCTGGCTCATACATGCAGTATTTATAGGAAAAGAAGATAGGGCTCAGCCGGACGATTCAACGCATCGAAAATCAGGGCCATTGGCCCTGATCTGGCCTAGGCTTGTATATGTATTCTGTGTTGTGTATTTTGGATCTGTATTTCTCCAGATACAGCTTCAATTCGGGGATCAACATATTCTTCTAGAAGCTCTTTGCCTTGGTCTCCAAGAAATGTAGATTAATTATCCAAAAATGAGTTAATTAAGATCTTATTTCAAATTTGCCCCTATACCTTTGTAATCTGCACATGAGACCAAAATATGAGTAAATAGCAGTAGTTTATTCAAAAATCAGGCAGGAAAATACGATATAAAATGCAAAATTGATGACTAATCACTTGCTTTCCTACTCATTTAGTGGCTTGTGGGTTCTCCAAGATGCTTCTCAGAGGGTACTCTATCAACACTACTAAGAGAGCAAGAACCATCTTCTCCATTCTCAGATATCTAGTTTGACATCAAGCAGGGATTTATTGACGTAGTAGACATGATTCTGAACACCTCCATTCTAAACCAAGGCTCCACTCACAACTGACTGCAATACCGTGAGGTAGAAGAATAGTGTCTCTTCGGTGAAAGGTTTAGATAGGAGAGGCGGAGAGGCCAGATACTTCTTCAGGTCTTGAAAACACGGCTTCACATTCTTTATTCCAGCAGAAATATGTAAGTTCACCTAGAGGGGGGTGAATAGGTGATGGCTAACCTAATGGTCTCTTAATGACAAATAATGTGGAATTAAATGCTATTATGACCTAAACTAAACTCTTACACTAAACACCACGTATAACACAAGAGTGTTACCGAATTCCCCGTGAAGGGCTCTGGACAAACTCCTCTAGATTCCCCTAGATAAGGGTTGAGGTGCCGCGTTGGCTCTCTTGGTTAAATACAAGTGTTAGCAAACAACCTAAGCAAGTATAACAATTTAAGCACACAAGTATATCAAGCATAAAAATATAAACACTATAATTGAATGCAAGATATAGACAAGGAGATAGAGAGAGTGAGCAATCGCAAACACAAGGGATTTGTTTCGAGGTTCGAGCACCCTTGCTCTATATCCCCGCCTTCGACACACGAAGGATTTCCACTATAATCGATCCCAATGGATCACCCGGTGCCGTAACACCTACAAGCTCTCAGACTCCCTAGTCCGTACACACCGCAAGCCCACCGGCTCCCCGAGGCCTCACCTCAAACAAAGAGTTCACACCCGAACTCGAAACACCGAGTCCTCACTAGGACCCGAAACAAATGCGAAACACACGTCTGCCTCCTCAAAGAACAAAGAAAAGATCTTTGGTGATCACAACACTTTGATCACTTAAAACAATCTCACTACAACACTCCTATAGGATGAGTATGTCTATGAATTGCTTAAGTGTTTATGTGAGAAAACTAGGAAAGAGATGGTAGAGGAAAACTCAAAGAATCTCTTTAAAACACTCTTAATAAAAACTCCCCTTTTGATTGGAAGTATTAGCTCTCAATTTAGTAGAGAAAACTCTTTTAATGTAGTGGGAAAAACTGGCTCAAAGTCCACTAAAAATCTTAATCAAAACAGCATTTTCCAAAACTTATTTTTTCAAACTTTGTTTTTCCAAAACATCTCCAAATACAAAAATAAGATATTTAAACTCTATTAAAGCATAGTGTGTATGGATATTATCCACTACACAAACATGGTGAAATATCTATGTTTTGACATTAAGTTCTAAACATGGTTTTGGATAAAAGATATAAACTTGAAAACCAAAATCCAAACATGTATTTCTAAAATAGAAAATCTTTGTAAAAACAAAACTATCAAGAGTGTGTGTGTATATGTACTTGAGCAATCCACCAACTACTCTATCCTTTACATTTTATCTAAAATAAAATCTTATAAAACAAACCTAGACACAAGTCTTCATCTTCTTAAAGTCTTCACTTGAAGCCTTCTTGACTTGGTCCAAACACCGTGCTAGCTCCAAAACTTGACTTTAAATCCTTGTTGAAGTTATGCACCAACTAAGATCTTGATCATAAATCTGTCACTAATTAAACACAAGATCATTAGTAAACATAACTACATGAGTTGATCATCATCAAAACTAGAGTGATGGGCCTTCAGGCCAACAATCTCCCCCTTTTGATGATGATAAAACTCATGAAGTTATATATGCATGGATTAAAGTAAAGCTTCAAAGAAGCTCCCCCTTAACTCATGCATAACACATAAACAAATAGATATGCAATAAAGCTCATAAACATGTATGCAAATGAAGGAGTAAACATGCTAATCAAGCATAAAACAAAATCACAAAATCTTTTTCTCCTATTTGCAAAACAAAACATATATGCATAAACAATCACATTTCACAAAACATGCATATAAACCAAAATCTTTCTCCCCCTTTTTGTCAATCATCAACAAAGGGGTAAAAACACAATCAACAAATTTTTCTCCCCCTTTTTATCATAAACAAAGAGATCAATAAGGGGTGTAAACAAATAAGTCAATAAAAGGTTATATGCGATATACATTCATGAAGAGGAAGACGGTTAAGTAACTTTCCTACACATATACATTACATGAAAGAGGGATGACAAGCCCTAATTCACATAACGTATAATATGTAATGCATAAGAGGAGATGTGAAGCTCCCCCCACACGTGTACCACATAAAGAAGAGTTGTCAAGCTCCTCAATATACAATACACTCAACATGAATCTATATGTAGAAGAGATGTTAAACTCTCCTTGCATATAGGCAATACAACTCAAAAATCCTTTGATTTTTCTTATAAAACAAAATTTTGAATTTTTCTTAATAAAACAAATCTTGAGATATCAAATAAACATAAATTTTTTTTTTTTTTTTTTGATACCAATTTTAAAACATAATGCATAAGCTTAAAAAAATTTGAAGTAAGCTTAGCATAAACAAGGTTTGTGCTTTTAAACATGTAAGTCGATTTTAACTTAAGCACAAAACAAATCATATATATGTATGAAAATGAGTATACCAATTGAAATTGATACATACATATATAAGAAAACAAAATATGAGTATATACAAAAAAAATATAGTCAAATTGATACCAATTGATACAATGATACCAATTGATACAATAATAGGATCATGAGTATATCTCATAAACATTGAAGAATAAATAACAGTTAAATTAATTTTTGAAAAACTAGTTAAAGATCCTTCAAAACATGGAATCAAAACATATGTTTTTCATGAATCATACCAAATACACAAGAATGACACTCGATCTATAAAGCTCAAAAAAAAATGTTCATGAATCAAAGTCATGACAAATAAAGTGTGAGTGTTCAAAGATTATGTAAATAGCATTTTCATGAAAATAGTCAATAAGCTCAAAATGATCAAAACAAATTATCATTTTATTTATCAAACAAAATATGAAAATTTATTTTTCATTAAAAACAATAAACTTCTAGGTATATGTATGATTTTATCCAAAACTAACAATATGCATACATATCCCAAACATAAAAGAGTCTATTAATGATGTTTGCATTAAGGCAAGAGACTCACGGGTATACATTATATTTATTAGATTTGAATAAAAATGCATATACATGAAGTAAAAAACACGAAAATAGGCAAAACAAGTATAAATAAAAGAATCATCAAAACTAGCTATACATGTGCATATAGTGGGTACAAATGAGCATGAAGTGCAAACGTATATGAATCAATTTGTTCTCACTATTTGTACATGTATAAATACAAGTTTTGATAAAAACTACATTTAAACTAGTATATACCACATGAAGCACAAAACCTAAAACATGAACATGCTAAAAATATGACATATGAACAAGCATGTAAATAAATTAGGAGTTTAGAGATAGTTACCAACTCCAAACCTCCAAAACATGGTGGTTGTCCCACCAAAACTCCTTGATAGCGATGCATCTATATATGTGTCCATCAAGTCCAAGTGCATCCACCATCAAGGCACCATTTCTCTCACGTCGTGTGAGAGCCCTCACCTACATCAAAAACACACGGTGGGGGTTTTGGTACCCATTTCCTTTTGGGTCCTTAGGGGTTAGCTTTGTAAGGCACCCAAACATTTTTATTAGCAAAATTTAAATGATTAATCTTATCATAACAAAACTTTGCTAAGTGGCCTTTGCGGCCACAATGTGTACACTTGTATACCTTAGGATGCTTATGTGTATGTGTATGATCGTGGCGTGCAACATAAGCATATGCATGATGATGATGTGCATGAATGTGTGGAGTTTGTTTCTTTGAAACTATAGACTCCAACCTAGAATGGTTAAATGCACATGAGCTCAAAGTAGAACTCAAACAATCAATTTTCTTTTTCAAAAATTTAACTTCATTTTGATCAATAGAGGTGGTGGCATGTAAAGCATGATCAAAAGTCTTTTTCTTTTAGAAACCTTTTCTTTTTCTTTTTCACAATTTTTCTGTTTAAAGAAGTGTATTCTTAAAAAGCAACTTCCTTTTATTTTTCCACCAAAACAAGTTTATTTTTCAAAGACATATTTCCTTCACATAAATCATTCAATTTAGACATCAAGGAAATATTTTCATTTTTCAAATCTTCATTTTCTTTTTCAAAACATGCAATCTTATTTTTAAAAGAATCATTTCCTTATGCATGCAATCAAATTTCTTTTTCAAAATTTATTATCTTTTCTAAGCATGTCATATTTCTCAAGCAATTGTTGGCAAAATGAAGTGAGCTCATCATATGACATGGCTTCATCATCTAACTCGGATTCGGTGTTTACCTCAAGGGGGTTATCCCCTTGGACCATATAGCACACGTTGGAGATGTCGCTTCCAACATCCGAGTCACTCCCCGCATAGTATTGATCATTTTCGCCAAGGGAGAGGAGGGTGTTCCAAACTACAAAAGTCAAATCAAGATTAGCAACCCTAGATAAATAATCATCATTTAGGGTAGATCTTAAAGCATGTAGGGCTTTTGTATTAGCCTCAATGTTCTTACCATTTAAACAATATGCATTATTAGATGTGGCAAGATAAACATGGATGCCTAGGGCTTTGAGGTACAAAGACATCTTAACCTTCCAAATTTGGATGTTAAGAATATCAAAGGTGGGTGGTGACATGAAGTCCATGGTGTGTGTACAAAAATAGTGATTAGCCTAAAAAGAGGATCTTTAACTCTAGGTTATAAGACCCAAATCAAGAGCACTTGGCTCTGATACCAATTGTAAGTTCACCTAGAGTGGGGGGTGAATAGGTGATGGCTAACCTAATGGTCACTTAATGACAAATAATGCGGAATTAAATGCTATTATGACCTAAACTAAACTCTTACACTAAACACCACGTATAACACAAGAGTGTTGCCGAATTCCCCGTGAAGGGCTCTGGACAAACTCCTCTAGATTCCCCTAGATAAGGGTTGAGGTGCCGCGTTGGCTCTCTTGGTTAAATACAAGTGTTAGCAAACAACCCAAGCAAGAATAACAATTTAAGCACACAAGTATATCAAGCATATAAATATAAACACTATAATTGAATGCAAGATATAGACAAGGAGATAGAGAGAGTGAGCAATCGCAAACACAGGGATTTATTTCGAGGTTCGAGCACCCTTGCTCTATATCCCCGCCTTCGACACACGAAGGATTTCCACTATAATCGATCCCAATGGATCACCCGGTGCGTAACACCTACAAGCTCTCAGACTCCCTAGTCCATACACACCGCAAGCCCACCGGCTCGCCGAGACCTCACCTCAAACAAAGAGTTCACACCCGAACTCGAAACACCGAGTCCTCACTAGGACCCGAAACAAATGCGAACACACACGTCCGCCTCCTCAAAGTGTAAGATCACCTAGAGGGGGGGGTGAATAGGTGATGGCTAATCTAATGGTCACTTATGAACAAATAATGCGGAATTAAAACTAAGTTGACCAAATTAAACTTCTTTAATTGAACACTTATGTATAACACAAGAGTGTTGCCGAATTCCCCTTGCGAGGCTCTGGACAAAATCCTCTAGATTCCCCTTGAATGGGTTGAGGTGCCGCGTTGGCTCTCTTGGTTGAATACTAGTGTTAATAACAATCCCAAGCAAGTATAGCAATTATGAGCACAAAGGTATATCATGCATATAAGAGATAAAGACTATAAAGTAATGCAAGATATAAGTGAGACAAAAAGAGTAAGAGAGCAAGAGTGAGCAATCGCAAACACAAAGGGTTTGTTTCGAGGTTCGAGCACACTTGCTCTACATCCCCGCCTTCGACACACGAAGGATTTCCACTATGCACGATCCAACCGGATCTCTCCTTGGTGCCGCAACACCTACAAGCCCTCGGACTCCCAAAGTCCCTTACACACCACAAGCCCACCGGCTCGTTGAGGCCGCACCTCGTACAACAAGTCCGCACCCGAACTCAAAACACCGCGAGCACACTTGCCCGCTTCCTCAAATACAAAGAAAGATCTTGGTGATCTAAACACTTGATCACCTAACAAAACTCTCACTACAACACTCCTATAGGATAGATATAACTATGGATGCTCAAGTGTAGTGTGAGAAATCAAGGAAAGAACTTTGATGGAAAACTCAAGAAATCACAATAAACACTCTCTTGATAAAATCCCTTTTGATAGGAAATATTGGCACTCTATTTTGTGGAGAAAACTCTGCTAAAAGAATGGAAATAACTGGACAAAAGCTCTCCTAAAATCTTGGCTCAAAACAATGACAAAACCCCCTTTTATAGAGGTCAGAAAAATCTGACCGTTGGGCTCTGTCAGAGCTTCCGGTCGACCGGTCCGGTCGACCGCCAACGGTCAAGAATCTGACCGTTGGAGCCTCCGGTCGACCGGCCTGGTCGACCGCGCACCTGGAGCAGAGAATTACTTCTCTGTCGGTCGACCGGTGCGGTCGACCGGAATTTCCAGAGAGCAGACTCTCTGAAGCGGTCGACCGGCACGGTCGACCGTTCTCCAGTGCACACAGGCGTGCACGTCTGTGCACGTCCGGTCGACCGACCCGGTCGACCGGCCACTGTCAGTTCTGAAAAATCAGAACTGCCAGAACCTGAAAATTTTGGGATTAAAGATTGGTCTTTTGGCTTAATAAAAAAATCCCATAAATACTTAGAAATTCTACAAAAAATAGTTTTATGATATAGAAACATGCTTGCACAAAATCAAGGCATGTTATTAAAGATTTGACTATTTTTTGTAACTTGGAAATATTGGCTCATAATAAAAACTGTTTTTCTAAAACAACATGTTTTTCCAAATTTTCATCAAATACAAAAACAAGATATACTTTAAAGCATAGTGTGTATGGATATGATCCACTACACAATCAAGATTGAATATCTAGTTTTGACATAAAGCACTAAACTTGGTTTTGGATATAAGATATGTAAACTTGAAATACAAGAACCAAATAGAATCTTGTCACAATGAAAATCTTTTCTTAACAAGAAAATCTTTTATGAAATAAATTTTTATCATGAAAACAATTCTACCAAGAGTGTGTGTGTGATATGACTTGAGCAATCCACCAACTATTCTATCCTTTACATTTTAACTAAAACAAAAACAAAATCTTAAACCTAGACACAAGTCTTCATCTTCTTGAAGTCTTCCCTTGAAGTCTTCTCATCTTCTTGACTTGGTCCACATGCAATCCACCGAGCTCATCTCTAGATGTGGTCTTGATGCATAGGCTCGTGAATCGACCGGTGCTAGCTTCCAACTTGACATTTTATCCTTTGTTGAAGCTCCACACCTACTAAGATCTTGATAAGGAATCTGTCACTAATTAAACACAAGATCATTAGTAAACATAACTTCATGAGTTGATCATCATCAAAACTAGGGTGATAGGCCTTTGGGCCAACAATCTCCCCCTTTTTGATGATGACAAAACTCATGAAGTTATATATGCATGGATTAAAGTAAAGCTTCAAAGAAGCTCCCCCTTAACTCATGCATATTAAATAAGCAATAGATATTCAATGAAGCACATAAATATGTATGCAAATGAATGCATGTAAAACAAAACAAATCTTTTATTTCTTGTGATGCATGAGTAAAAGCACAAGTCAAAATCTCAAAATCATCTCAAAATCTTTCAAAATCTTTCTCTCCCTTAAGTAAGGAACAAATACTTCTCCCCCTTAAGGAAATCATGCATATAACTCAAATACTTCTCCCCCTTTTTGTCAATCATCAACAAAGGGTTCAAAGTTCAAATCATCAAACAAATTTCTCCCCCTTTTTGTCAAAAATAAGGAAATCAAAGAGGGTAAAATCAAATCAATCAATAAGATTTATATGCGATATACATTCATGAAGAGGAAGACGCTAAGTTAACTTTCCTACACATATGCATTACATGAAGAAGGGATGACAAGCCCTAACTCACATAACACATATTATGTAATGCATAAGAGGAGATGTGAAGCTCCCCCTACACACGTGTACCATATAAAGAAGAGATGTTAAGCTCCTCAATACACAATACACTCAACATGAATCTATATGTAAGAGAGATGTTAAGCTCTCCTTGCATATAGGCAATACAAAACACAAGTTCATATCAAAATATATATATATATATATATATAATATATATATATATATATATATATATATATATATATAATATTTTTAAACCAAAATCTTGATAAGCAAACATATAGTATTAATATACGTGTGTAAATCAAGCACAAAAGATCACATATATGTATGAAAAGATAATATCAATTGAAGTAGATACATACATACATGAAAGAACAAAATATGAGTATATACAACATGAATCAAATTGATACCAATTGAAAATATCCAATGATACCAATTGAAAATTAAGCTTAAGTGTATATATCATTAAAATCTACCACATGAAGAATTCGAACTAGTTAAATGAAAATTAGTATGGAATCCTTCAATCAAGGAATAAGTCAAAAAGTTTTTCATGAAATATCAATGAAACACAAGGCACTAAAAAAGCACTCTATCCATAAAGTCCATATCAAAAAGAAGTGAGTGTGCTAGTGTTATGTGGAACATGGTATCATGAAAAATAGCAATAAAACTCAATATTCCTTAAAATTTTGAAATCATGAAATCCATCACAAAAATTTTATTGAAAAATTACAAAATTTTTATTAAAAACAAAAATTTATATTTCAAGATATATGTATGTTTTGACAAGACATTAAGTATACATACATATCCTTAAAACACATTTGAGTCTATATATAGATTTGCATGAAAGGCAAATGACTCAAGAGGTATCCATGTATATCTTAATATTTTGGCAAGACAAACATATACATGAAAAGAAAGCACATGATCATAGCATAAATCCAAAATGGGAATACAAGTTTAAAATGTAATAATCATCAAAACTTAGGCTATACTAACACACCTAATGGGCACAAATAAGCATTCAAACCCAATCATATATAGATTTATTTGTGATCCATAATGTGTATAAGTATAAATCCAAGTGTTGACAAATGCTAACATTTAAACTAATATTCAAATCATGAAGCATCAAATAAATTTTAAAAATACAAAAGAATTTATCCATATGATTTCAAATAGGATCATGTGAATCAATTTGAAGAATAGATAACTAGTTTAAATGGATTTTTTGACAAACTAGTTAAAGATCCTTCAAAAATACAAAGTCAAATGTTTTCCATGAATAATACTAAATACATAAAAGTTCAAGCACTCATAGTCCATAAAGCTCAAAAATTATCTTTTATCATAAAAGATGAGTGTTCAAAAGATCATGTAAATAGCATTTTTATAAAAATAGTCATTCAAGCTCAAAAAGATCATAAATCACATTTTGTTGTACAAATCAAAAACATGAAATTTTTTTTATTTATTTAAAATACTAATCTTCATGGTATATGTATGATTTATCCAATTCTAACAATATGCATACATATCCCAAATATAAAAGAGTCCAATATATATTGCATGAAGGCAAATGACTCAAGGGGTATACATGTATATTTATTAGATTTGAATTAAACACACATATACATGAAGTAAGATCAAAGATAGGCATAACAAGTATAAATGACCGAATCATCAAAACTAGCCTATACACATGCATATAGTGGATACAAATGAGCATGAAGTTCAAATATATATGAGTCAATTGTAGTTCACTATTCATATATGTATAAATGCAAGTTTTGACACATTCTACATTTAAGCATGTAAATGCCACATGAAGCACCAAAAAAAATATGAACATGCTACATGAAATTAAAAGCATGTGCATAAATGAAATAAGAGTTTAGAAATCGTTACCAACTCCAAAGCTCCTAGCATGGTGGTTGACCCACCAAAATTTCTTGATAGCGGTGCTCCAAGTATGTGTCATTTTAGTTCAAATGCACCCACCATCAAGGCACCAAATCTCTCACGTTTTGAGAGATTCCTCACCTACATCAAATATACAAGGTGGGGATTTTGGTACCCATATTTTCTTGGGTCCTATGGGGTTAGTCTTGTAAGGAACCCAAGCATTTTATTTTTATCAAAAATAAGAATATTTAACCTTTCATAACAAAATTTTCTTAGATGGCCTTTGCGGCCACAATGTGTACATGTGTACACCTTAGCATACTTATGAGTGGGAGTGTGAGCATGATGTGCATCATAAGCATGGTCATGATGATGATGTGCATGAGTATGAGGAACTTGTTTCTTTTGAAACAAGGATTCCAATCTAGTATGATTGAATGCACATGAGCTCAAATTGGAGCTCAAATTATCAATTTATTTTTAAATTTTTAATCTCATTTTGATCAATGTGTGCATGAGAAGCATGATGAGATATAGAATCACTTTTCTTTTTCTTTTGTGAAACAAAATCTTTTTCTTTTTCACAAATTTTTCTTTTCAAAGATTTATTTTCTTGAAAAACATCTTCCTTTTGTTTTTCCACCAAATCAATCTTATTTTTCAAAATCATATTTCCTTCACATAAAACATTCAATTTAGACATTAAGGAAATATTTTAATTTTTCAAATCTTCATTTTCTTTTTCTAAGCATGCCATTTTATTTTCTAAAGAATCTTTATCATAAGCATGGCATCAAAATTCTTTTTCAAAAGTTTATTATCTTTTTCTAAACATGCAATGTTACTTCTAAAAGAGTCATGTTCTACATGCATGCAATCAAGTTCCTTTTTCAAATTTTTATTTTTCTTTTTAATCATGTCATATTTTTCAAGCACAAGATGACAAAAGGTAGCAAGCTCATCATATGACATGTCTACATCCTCATCATCGGATTCGGTGTTTACCTCAAGGGGGTTATCCCCTTGGACCATATAGCATACGTTGGAGATGTCGCTTCCAACGTCCGAATCGCTCCCCGCATAGTATAGGTCCTTTTCGCCAAGGGAGGTGATGATGTTCCAAGCTACAAAAGCCGATTCAACATTAGAAACCCTAGATAAATAATCATCATTTAGGGTTGACTTAATAGCATGAAGGGCTTTACATTAGCCTCAATGTTCTTACCATTTAAGCAATATTCTTTATTAGTTGTGGCAAGATATACACTAAGGCCAAGTCCTTTGAGGAACAAAGACATCTTAACCTTCCAAATTTGGATGTTAAGAGTGCCAAAAGTGGGTGGTGACATGAAGTCCATGGTGTGTGTACAAAATATTGTGATTAACCTAAAGGAGGATCTTTAACTCTAGGTTGTTAGACCCAATATCAAGAGCACTTGGCTCTGATACCAATTGTAAGATCACCTAGAGGGGGGGTGAATAGGTGATGGCTAATCTAATGGTCACTTATGAACAAATAATGCGGAATTAAAACTAAGTTGACCAAATTAAACTTCTTTTAATTGAACACTTATGTATAACACAAGGGTGTTGCCGAATTCCCCTTACGAGGCTCTGGACAAACTCCTCTAGATTCCCCTTGAATGGGTTGAGGTGCCGCGTTGGCTCTCTTGGTTGAATACTAGTGTTAATAACAATCCCAAGCAAGTATAGCAATTATGAGCACAAAGGTATATCATGCATATAAGAGATAAAGACTATAAAGTAATGCAAGATATAAGTGAGACAAAAAGAGTAAGAGAGCAAGAGTGAGCAATCGCAAACACAAAGGGTTTGTTTCGAGGTTCGAGCACACTTGCTCTACATCCCCGCCTTCGACACACGAAGGATTTCCACTATGCACGATCCAACCGGATCTCTCCTTGGTGCCGCAACACCTACAAGCCCTCGGACTCCCAAAGTCCCTTACACACCACAAGCCCACTGGCTCGTCGAGGCCGCACCTCGTACAACAAGTCCGCACCCGAACTCAAAACACCGCGAGCACACTTGCCCGCTTCCTCAAATACAAAGAAAGATCTTGGTGATCTAAACACTTGATCACCTAACAAAACTCTCACTACAACACTCCTATAGGATAGATATAACTATGGATGCTCAAGTGTAGTGTGAGAAATCAAGGAAAGAACTTTGATGGAAAACTCAAGAAATCACAATAAACACTCTCTTGATAAAATCCCTTTTGATAGGAAATATTGGCACTCTATTTTGTGGAGAAAACTCTGCTAAAAGAATGGAAATAACTGGACAAAAGCTCTCCTAAAATCTTGGCTCAAAACAATGACAAAACCCCCTTTTATAGAGGTCAGAAAAATCTGACCGTTGGGCTCTGTCAGAGCTTCCGGTCGACCGGTCCGGTCGACCGCCAACGGTCAAGAATCCGACCGTTGGAGCCTCCGGTCGACCGGCCTGGTCGACCGCGCACCTGGAGCAGAGAATTACTTCTCTGTCGGTCGACCGGTGCGGTCGACCGGAATTTCCAAAGAGCAGATTCTCTGAAGCGGTCGACCGGCACGGTCGACCGTTCTCCAGTGCACACAGGCGTGCACGTCTGTGCACGTCCGGTCGACCGACCCGGTCGACCGGCCACTGTCAGTTCTGAAAAATCAGAACTGCCAGAACCTGAAAATTTTGGGATTAAAGATTGATCTTTTTGGCTTAATAAAAAAAATCCCATAAATACTTAGAAATTCTACAAAAAATAGTTTTATGATATAGAAACATGCTTGCACAAAATCAAGGCATGTATTAAAGATTTGACTATTTTTTGTAACTTGGAAATATTGGCTCATAATAAAAACTGTTTTTCTAAAACAACATGTTTTTCCAAATTTTCATCAAATACAAAAACAAGATATACTTTAAAGCATAGTGTGTATGGATATGATCCACTACACAATCAAGATGAAATATCTAATTTTTGACATAAAGCACTAAACTTGGTTTTGGATATAAGATATGTAAACTTGAAATACCAAGAACCAAATAGAATCTTGTCACAATGAAAATCTTTTCTTAACAAGAAAATCTTTTATGAAATGAAATTTTTATCATGAAAACAATTCTATCAAGAGTGTGTGTGTGATATGACTTGAGCAATCCACCAACTATTCTATCCTTTACATTTTAACTAAAACAAAAACAAAATCTTATACCTAGACACAAGTCTTCATCTTCTTGAAGTCTTCCCTTGAAGTCTTCTCATCTTCTTGACTTGGTCCACATGCAATCCACCGAGCTCATCTCTAGATGTGGTCTTGATGCATAGGCTCGTGAATCGACCGGTGCTAGCTTCCAACTTGACATTTTATCCTTTGTTGAAGCTCCACACCTACTAAGATCTTGATAAGGAATCTGTCACTAATTAAACACAAGATCATTAGTAAACATAACTTCATGAGTTGATCATCATCAAAACTAGGGTGATAGGCCTTTGGCCAACAATCTCCCCCTTTTTGATGATGACAAAACTTATGAAGTTATATATGCATGGATTAAAGTAAAGCTTCAAAGAAGCTCCCCCTTAACTCATGCATATTAAATAAGCAATAGATATTCAATGAAGCACATAAATATGTATGCAAATGAATGCATGTAAAACAAAACAAATCTTTTATTTCTTGTGATGCATGAGTAAAAGCACAAGTCAAAATCTCAAAATCATCTCAAAATCTTTCAAAATCTTTCTCTCCCTTAAGTAAGGAACAAATACTTCTCCCCCTTAAGGAAATCATGCATATAACTCAAATACTTCTCCCCCTTTTTGTCAATCATCAACAAAGGGTTCAAAGTTCAAATCATCAAACAAATTTTCTCCCCCTTTTTGTCAAAAATAAGGAAATCAAGGAGGGTAAAATCAAATCAATCAATAAGATTTATATGCGATATACATTCATGAAGAGGAAGACGCTAAGTTAACTTCCCTACACATATGCATTACATGAAGAAGGGATGACAAGCCCTAACTCACATAACACATATTATGTAATGCATAAGAGGAGATGTGAAGCTCCCCCTACACACGTGTACCATATAAAGAAGAGATGTTAAGCTCCTCAATACACAATACACTCAACATGAATCTATATGTAAGAGAGATGTTAAGCTCTCCTTGCATATAGGCAATACAAAACACAAGTTCATATCAAATATATATATATATATATATATATATATATATATATATATATATATATATATATATATATATATATATATATATATATATATATTTTAAACCAAAATCTTGATAAGCAAACATATAGTATATAATATACGTGTGTAAATCAAGCACAAAAGATCACATATATGTATGAAAAGATAATATCAATTGAAGTAGATACATACATACATGAAAGAACAAAATATGAGTATATACAACATGAATCAAATTGATACCAATTGAAAATATCCAATGATACCAATTGAAAATTAAGCTTAAGTGTATATATCATTAAAATCTACCACATGAAGAATTCGAACTAGTTAAATGAAAATTAGTATGGAATCCTTCAATCAAGGAATAAGTCAAAAAGTTTTTCATGAAATATCAATGAAACACAAGGCACTAAAAAAGCACTCTATC
The DNA here is from genome assembly GCA_038442645.1 of Agave tequilana. NCBI lineage: Eukaryota > Viridiplantae > Streptophyta > Magnoliopsida > Asparagales > Asparagaceae > Agave > Agave tequilana. Next base: position 56,938 of record JAVJIF010014535.1, on the reverse strand, counting down.
CATAAAGTCCATATCAAAAAGAAGTGAGTGTGCTAGTGTTATGTGGAACATGGTATCATGAAAAATAGCAATAAAACTCAATATTTCTTAAAATTTTGAAATCATGAAATCCATCACAAAAATTTTATTGAAAAATTACAAAATTTTTATTAAAAACAAAAATTTATATTTCAAGATATATGTATGTTTTGACAAGACATTAAGTATACATACATATCCTTAAAACACATTTGAGTCTATATATAGATTTGCATGAAAGGCAAATGACTCAAGAAGTATCCATTTATATCTTAATATTTTGGCAAGACAAACATATACATGAAAAGAAAGCACATGATCATAGCATAAATCCAAAATGAGAATACAAGTTTAAAATGTAATAATCATCAAAACTTAGGCTATACCAACACACCTAATGGGCACAAATAAGCATTCAAACCCAATCATATATAGATTTATTTGTGATCCATAATGTGTATAAGTATAAATCCAAGTGTTGACAAATGCTAACATTTAAACTAATATTCAAATCATGAAGCATCAAATAAATTTTGAAAATACAAAAGAATTTATCCATATGATTTCAAATAGGATCATGTGAATCAATTTGAAGAATAGATAACTAGTTTAAATGGATTTTCTGACAAACTAGTTAAAGATCCTTCAAAAATACAAAGTCAAATGTTTTCCATGAATAATACTAAATACATAAAAGTTCAAGCACTCATAGTCCATAAAGCTCAAAAATTATCTTTTATCATAAAAGATGAGTGTTCAAAAGATCATGTAAATAGCATTTTTATAAAAATAGTCATTCAAGCTCAAAAAGATCATAAATCACATTTTGTTGTACAAATCAAAAACATGAATTTTTTTTTTTATTTAAAATACTAATCTTCATGGTATATGTATGATTTATCCAATTCTAACAATATGCATACATATCCCAAATATGAAAAGAGTCCAATATATATTGCATGAAGGCAAATGACTCAAGGGGTATACATGTATATTTATTAGATTTGAATTAAACACACATATACATGAAGTAAGATCAAAGATAGGCATAACAAGTATAAATGACCGAATCATCAAAACTAGCCTATACACATGCATATAGTGGATACAAATGAGCATGAAGTTCAAATATATATGAGTCAATTGTAGTTCACTATTCATATATGTGATTGGACGGGAAAGGTGTACTTATTATGTGTATAAAAATGTATTTGATGTACCCTTTCTTGTCTCCGCTATAGCACAGGACTATACCGAGTCGGATCTCAGGGAGAGCTCGCGATAGAAGCTTTAACGTTAGGTTGTGAAGTGATAAAACTAGTAGTCTTCTCTTGATTATAAACTTAGTGATGCAAAAGAAACTAAAAGAAGATGGATATGTTCATGTGGAAGTTGTTGGAAAAGAAATCAAGAATTGGTTGTGGTATTCACAAGAAAAGAACAAGAAACTTAAAGAAAGCGATCCAAGACTAGATTACCTTGCTAGCTTGCCAAAGCTTACCAATCTCCTTGATAATGAAAGCTTTGCCTAATGTTGTCACTCCATCGGCTTAGAATTCCTCTCACATGTTGACCTAATTACTTTCTCATTTGCAAGATGGTGGTTTAACCATCGGAGAAGAGAAGATCATACACTTGCAAGATTAACAAAAGCAATCACCCATGAGTAGTGAAGTAGGCTAAGCTAGTGGTTAGCTAGTACATGGAATGAAAATCTAGCTACAAGAAGCCATTAAAGAACTAAAACAAAGCTTGAATTAGATTGCAAGAACTAAACAAAGCAAGTAATAAAGCAAGTAAAGAAAGCACAAGAAACTAGAATCAAACTCAAGTAGAGGAATGGAGGATCGATCAATCCTTGCATAGCTTCAAGTTGTCACCCTTGATTACACAAGCTCTCTCCCTCACAATCACTCTCTTTGTAATGAAATCTAGGGATAGAGAAGAGAGATCTAAAGAAAGAAAACTAGAGAAAAACAACTAAAAATTACAAACCCTAAACTAATCTCCTCTCTTCTCTGATCAGTTTTTGCTCGCAGGTCCAAGTGAGGTATTTATAGGCCCAGGAGAGTATCTTCGAGATCTAGTTGGTTGCCACAAAATCTGGGATCTCAACGGTCCCAGATTGCCGCGGATTGCCGCGGATCCGCCGCGGATTCTGGGCCGTTGAGCCCAGATTTTCTGGTGAGATCTGGTCGTTGGGTGGTTATCCACGTGGACTACTTGGATTCTGAGTTTGTTGCGCGGATCTCTCTAGATCTGGATTGGATTTGGCTTTATCTTTAATCTTTTAATTAATCACCTTAATTATTGCTAATTAAGGTAATTAATTGACTAACTCTCCTTTAAGTATATACCTGCAAATAAGTAGAGAAGAGGATTAAAAATCACTTATTTATTTGTATTATGCATGGGGATTATGATATAAAATATGCAATATTGGATACTAATCACACCCCCACACTTATTCTTTTGCTCGTCCCGAGCAAAACAAAGAAAAAGAAAAGAAAAACTAAGCTACAAGTTTATTACACCACTTTCGCAGGTGACGCGATTGCACTGAGCATGTGCAACAAGCCGTTAAACCTCTAGGTTACCCTAGAGGAGGAGTGTTGTCTCCTGAGGGTTTTCAGCGGATTACACCCACAAAATCCATAAAGAAAGAAGACAAATGTTAGTATTTGAAAACGCATTTTGAATAAGAGACAAGTTTACGAACTATTTTGCAAAAATATAAGTGATCCTAGGTCATAAGTCCACCTATAATCATTCTTCCTTAAACTTAGTATCCATGCAAGATCTTGTTTTCAATTAAGGTAAGAGTTCAAAATTGGATTGAATATTTTATCCTTCATAAAACCTAGATAATATGCACACCGTGCTCTGTGAAAATTTCTGGGATTTCAACTCCAACCATAAAGCCATTTATTTGTTTATATATATATATTTTTTTTTCTTTTTTTTTTTATTTAATCTTCCCTTAGTCTAGGCTTTCTAGTCTACCCTTGTAGCGAGCCTTTAACCGATGACTCCCAAACCAGACGGTCTTAGGGCACCAGATGAGAAAACATCCCTCGGGTTTAAGGTCTCGAGTAGAAAAGGCCACAAGACTAAAGGGGATTATTTATAATCACCGTTAGGCGTGAGTAACCATGCTTCTTGAGGCATAGTTATCCAGCTTAATAAGTGATCTTTATTTATATTTTTTTTTCTTTTTCTCTTTTTTTTTTTTAATTTTATTTATATGGCATTTTTGGTCTTTGTCTCCATCCCAAGAAATGTGTAAGTGTAAAGTGCATATTATCTAAGGCAAAAAATTCAAGATAAGAATATCTCACCAATTTTACTTACTTAGCCTATAATCTCAAACAAGATCTATTATTTCAACTATGTTTAAGATGTCATAATTAAGGCTTTCTTAATTTCTAAGATACATCTTAATTTTTTTTAAAATAGAACAAAACTTTGTTTCTTATTTCAAAAAGTTTTTATTTTTTTTTATTTTTTATTATTATTTATTAAAAGAAGTGTAAAAGAAAGAAAATCTAAAAACTCTAAGTTAGTAAACCCTCCCCCACACTTATTTCATGCATTGTCCTCAATGCATCATGATATATGTATGCATGAAACAAAATGGAAAGGGAAGGAAAAAATTACCTCAAGGTGGTGGTTCCGGTGGTGGTCGGATTGGTCCACGGAACATGGCCCAATCATCTTTTCTTTGGGTTTTCAGGAACCCACCAAAAATCTCAATAATATGACCCACAAAATGATGTGTGCATGAAGGCTCTTTATTATGTACATGACCACCCCATCTAATTTCAAGATTTTCCTAGTAATTTCAGAGTCATTTTCATCAAACTCCTTGTCCCAGAATGATAAAACAATTGACTTGGACTCGGAAAGGAACACTGACTCAGGGAAGTGAATGAAGTCAAGATAAGGTTCAGGAGTCGGAATGGATTTAGGAATTGGGTCCAAGTCAAGAAATGTCAACTCAAGTCCACATGAATTGTCCAACAATGGAATGTGACTATCAAAAATTTGTAATTCCAGTTCAGGAGAGATGGGAATCAAAACTGACTCTAGAAGGTTACTCAAATTGGGTAATATAACCGGAGTCAATAATGATTCAGGGATTGGAACTGGATCACAGATGTGCAAATCTAGGTCACATATCTCATTTAGTTCAATTCCACAAAATGGAGAACTTGCCAAAATGTCAATTGGATCTTTAGAAGTGAAAAATTGGGCAAGTTCGACATGATCCTCAAAGATGGTTGATTCAACTTCATTGTGAATTGTGAAAGGATCCAAGGTTGATTCCGGGAAAGAATTAAAGTGAGGTAAAGATACCGGAGTCATTATGGAATCAGGAAGAAGAATTGAATCACAAAGTTGGGGTTCAAGATCACATTCCTCATGTAATTCAATAAAATGTGGAGAACTTGCCAAAATGTCAATGGGATTTTCAGAAGTATGGAATTGGCCAAGTTCTATGTGATCATAAAAGATTGGTGATTCAATTTCACAATGGATAGGAAATGGATCCAATACTGACTCGGGAAATGAAGTGAAATTATGTGAAGACACCGGAGTCATGATTGAATCAGGAAGTAATATGGAATCATCAAGTGGAAGTTCAGGATCAAAATCATGTTCCAGTTCAATTTTAGAAAAAGGAAAACTTGCCAAATTGTCAATTGGATCAGAAGTGTGGACAAGTTTATTTTTAGGAAATGAGAAACTTGCCAAAATGTCAACGGGATTTGAATTTTGGACAAGTTCAAGTTTAGGAAATGAAAAACTTGCCAATGTATCAATTGGATCTGAAGTTTGGACAAGTTCAGGTAATTGTGCTGAAATTGAATCTGGATTTCCAAGATGACAAGAGTCTTGAGTCATATCAATAGAGTGTGGTATAACTGGATTAGTCAAAGGTTGATAGGATAGAGTTTCCTCATTCCTAAGAAGGTTATCCAATTGTTCTTTCACACTATTGATAGACTTGGCATGTGATTTTTGATATTGTAACATAGACTCTTGCAAGATGTCTATACTCTTTTCTAGAATTGATGTATCTTCAAATGATTGTTCTAGAATGGGAGTATAGGAATCTTGACTTTGGAAAGTTTGTGAATAGTGTGAGTCAAAAATGTGTGGTGATGGAAGAGTGGACTCACACAAGAAATCTTTACTCGTTTCCATGACAAATGGTTGTTCATTAGGAAGCGGTGGAACTGAGTAAGACTCTTGAAAATACTGTGGAACTGGAGAGGGAAATGGTTCTGGAAGTGTTGCTCAGCTCTCTGTAAATTAGCTTCTAAACTCCTTAATAAGTCAGATTTGTCTTCAAATGGAGGCTCAGAAAAAGGAGTGTATGACGTGGACTCAGGAAATGAATATTGTGGACAAGGTGAATATGATGGACAAGGAAGTTGAGAATTTGACTCGGGGTAAGTGAATCCCCAATGACTCGATGAAGAGTTGAAATTATTTGGACATTATAATCATTAGATGGGGTGTATGGGTCGTATTGATTCGGATAAGGCCAACCCGGTGTATGTGGTTGGTGCATATTATAAAACACCGGGTTGGAATTATCCGAATATGGAGTGTGTGTGACATATGGATGGAAAGAATTGTAATTGTAAGCCATATCACACAATCACAAACAAAAATCAACCAAACAAACAAACAAAAGAAAGAAAGAAAATTCTAACCTAAGTTAGGGTAGACTTAGACCTAGACGACTCCTAACAAATAGACCGTCCACGGGAGGTTTAGTGCAGACTCTAACCACAAGCTAATCAGCCAGGGAAGGGTAAGGTTGGTGGGAGGTTTTCCGTCCGGAGACGTTCCTTAATTAAGTAACCAGCAACCTTCGGGCTTTCGGCCCTCAACCCCTTTCCTAGACACCGATTTTGCAAGAGTTAAGTTCCAACACTTTTTCCCCTTAGGATAATCTCCTAAGTGAGTCCGAGATGTCCCTAGGGCCAACGTCTACTTGATTTTAAATTAGGCTTGGGTTAGTGAGTGCTTGGGATTGTGGTTTTCGGGCTAAGGAAAGGGTAATGACCTCCCCCACCTTATCTTATTTACGGGTATGCCCTTAAATTTGAATTGTGCAAGTGTACAAGAAATATAACAAGGATTCACTCAAAGCAAGAAAATCAAGCAAGGAGTTTGTCCTAGTCTAAATGCAATGCAAACACGTACCTTGCCTCCAGCACTCTTCAACAGTAAAAGTAAAGAATTGAAGAGACACGTGCCTAAAAATGTAAGTGTCTAAACAATTTTTAACAATTTCAATCAACTTTTTACTGTTTTTTAATTAAACAGGTATATGGTGAAAAATACAGGATTTTAAGTATAGCAGCAGATGTGTTTTGCAGATCTGAAGCCCCTGCAGAAATTTTATTAGGAGTGAACTCCTCTGTGCCGCGTTTCCACGGCAAATCTTGTGGATCCGCGGCACTTTGGAGGGATCCTGGGCTCTGATTTCTTGAGCAGAGGCCCAGGTCCACTTGTATGTTATTGCAATGAATATTTTCCTGTTTTCTTCTCCTGTAACCTGCAACAGAGAAGAAGAATCGTTTAGTACTTCACTTTAAACAAAAAATAACGTCGCTCTCCCCGGCAACGGCGCCATTTTGATTGGACGGGAAAGGTGTACTTATTATGTGTATAGAATGTATTTGATGTACCCTTTCTTGTCTCCGCTATAGCCTAGGGCTATACCGAGTCGGATCTCAGGGAGAGCTCGCGATAGAAGCTTTAAACGTTAGGTTGTGAAGTGATAAAACTAGTAGTCTTCTCTTGATTATAAACTTAGTGATGCAAAAGAAACTAAAAGAAGATGGATATGTCATGTGGAAGTTGTTGGAAAAGAAATCAAGAATTGGTTGTGGTATTCACAAGAAAAGAACAAGAAACTTAAAGAAAGCGATCCAAGACTAGATTACCTTGCTAGCTTGCCAAAGCTTACCAATCTCCTTGATAATGAAAGCTTTGCCTAATGTTGTCACTCCATCGGCTTAGAATTCCTCTCACATGTTGACCTAATTACTTTCTCATTTGCAAGATGGTGGTTTAACCATCGGAGAAGAGAAGATCATACACTTGCAAGATTAACAAAAGCAATCACCCATGAGTAGTGAAGTAGGCTAAGCTAGTGGTTAGCTAGTACATGGAATGAAAATCTAGCTACAAGAAGCCATTAAAGAACTAAAACAAAGCTTGAATTAGATTGCAAGAACTAAACAAAGCAAGTAATAAAGCAAGTAAAGAAAGCACAAGAAACTAGAATCAAACTCAAGTAGAGGAATGGAGGATCGATCAATCCTTGCATAGCTTCAAGTTGTCACCCTTGATTACACAAGCTCTCTCCCTCACAATCACTCTCTTTTGTAATGAAATCTAGGGATAGAGAAGAGAGATCTAAAGAAAGAAAACTAGAGAAAAACAACTAAAAATTACAAACCCTAAACTAATCTCCTCTCTTCTCTGATCAGTTTTTGCTCGCAGGTCCAAGTGAGGTATTTATAGGCCCAGGAGAGTATCTTCGAGATCTAGTTGGTTGCCACAAAATCTGGGATCTCAACGGTCCCAGATTGCCGCGGATCCGCCGCGGATTCTGGGCCGTTGAGCCCAGATTTTCTGGTGAGATCTGGTCGTTGGGTGGTTATCCACGTGGACTACTTGGATTCTGAGTTTGTTGCGCGGATCTCTCTAGATCTGGATTGGATTTGGCTTTATCTTTAATCTTTTAATTAATCACCTTAATTATTGCTAATTAAGGTAATTAATTGACTAACTCTCCTTTAAGTATATACCTGCAAATAAGTAGAGAAGAGGATTAAAAATCACTTATTTATTTGTATTATGCATGGGGATTATGATATAAAATATGCAATATTGGATACTAATCAATATGGATAAATGCAAGTTTTGACACATTCTACATTTAAGCATGTAAATGCCACATGAAGCACCAAAAAAAAATATGAACATGCTACATGAAATTAAAAGCATGTGCATAAATGAAATAGGAGTTTAGAAATCGTTACCAACTCCAAAGCTCCTAGCATGGTGGTTGACCCACGAAAATTTCTTGATAGCGGTGCTCCAAGTATGTGTCATTTTAGTTCAAATGCACCCACCATCAAGGCACCAAATCTCTCACGTTTTGAAAGATTCCTCACCTACATCAAATACACAAGGTGGGGATTTTGGTACCCATATTTTCTTGGGTCCTATGGGGTTAGTCTTGTAAGGAACCCATGCATTTTTTTTTTTATCAAAAATAAGAACATTTAACCTTTCATAACAAAATTTTCTTAGATGGCCTTTGCGGCCACAATGTGTACATGTGTACACCTTAGCATACTTATGAGTGGGAGTGTGAGCATGATGTGCATCATAAGCATGGTCATGATGATGATGTGCATGAGTATGAGGAACTTGTTTCTTTTGAAACAAGGATTCCAATCTAGTATGATTGAATGCACATGAGCTCAAATTGGAGCTCAAATTATCAATTTTATTTTTCAAATTTTTAATCTCATTTTGATCAATGTGTGCATGAGAAGCATGATGAGATATAGAATCACTTTTCTTTTCTTTTTTGAAACAAAATCTTTTTCTTTTTCACAAATTTTTCTTTTCAAAGATTTATTTTCTTGAAAAACATCTTCCTTTTGTTTTTCCACCAAATCAATCTTATTTTTCAAAATCATATTTCCTTCACATAAAACATTCAATTTAGACATTAAGAAAATATTCTCATTTTTCAAATCTTCATTTTCTTTTCTAAGCATGCCATTTTATTTTCTAAAGAATCTTTATCATTAAGCATGGCATCAAAATTCTTTTTCAAAAGTTTATTATCTTTTTCTAAACATGCAATGTTACTTCTAAAAGAGTCATGTTCTACATGCATGCAATCAAGTTCCTTTTTCAAATTTTTATTTTTCTTTTTAATCATGTCATATTTTTCAAGCACAAGATGACAAAAGGTAGCAAGCTCATCATATGACATGTCTACATCCTCATCATCGGATTCGGTGTTTACCTCAAGGGGGTTATCCCTTGGACCATATAGCATACGTTGGAGATGTCGCTTCCAACGTCCGAATCGCTCCCCGCATAGTATAGGTCCTTTTCGCCAAGGGAGGTGATGATGTTCCAAGCTACAAAAGCCGATTCAACATTAGAAACCCTAGATAAATAATCATCATTTAGGGTTGACTTAATAGCATGAAGGGCTTTTACATTAGCCTCAATGTTCTTACCATTTAAGCAATATTCTTTATTAGTTGTGGCAAGATATACACTAAGGCCAAGTCCTTTGAGGAACAAAGACATCTTAACCTTCCAAATTTGGATGTTAAGAGTGTCAAAAGTGGGTGGTGACATGAAGTCCATGGTGTGTGTACAAAATATTGTGATTAGCCTAAAGGAGGATCTTTAACTCTAGGTTGTTAGACCCAATATCAAGAGCACTTGGCTCTGATACCAATTGTAAGATCACCTAGAGGGGGGGTGAATAGGTGATGGCTAATCTAATGGTCACTTATGAACAAATAATGCGGAATTAAAACTAAGTTGACCAAATTAAACTTCTTTTAATTGAACACTTATGTATAACACAAGGGTGTTGCCGAATTCCCCTTACGAGGCTCTGGACAAACTCCTCTAGATTCCCCTTGAATGGGTTGAGGTGCCGCGTTGGCTCTCTTGGTTGAATACTAGTGTTAATAACAATCCCAAGCAAGTATAGCAATTATGAGCACAAAGGTATATCATGCATATAAGAGATAAAGACTATAAAGTAATGCAAGATATAAGTGAGACAAAAAGAGTAAGAGAGCAAGAGTGAGCAATCGCAAACACAAAGGGTTTGTTTCGAGGTTCGAGCACACTTGCTCTACATCCCCGCCTTCGACACACGAAGGATTTCCACTATGCACGATCCAACCGGATCTCTCCTTGGTGCCGCAATACCTACAAGCCCTCGGACTCCCAAAGTCCCTTACACACCACAAGCCCACTGGCTCGTCGAGGCCGCACCTCGTACAACAAGTCCGCACCCGAACTCAAAACACCGCGAGCACACTTGCCCGCTTCCTCAAATACAAAGAAAGATCTTGGTGATCTAAACACTTGATCACCTAACAAAACTCTCACTACAACACTCCTATAGGATAGATATAACTATGGATGCTCAAGTGTAGTGTGAGAAATCAAGGAAAGAACTTTGATGGAAAACTCAAGAAATCACAATAAACACTCTCTTGATAAAATCCCTTTTGATAGGAAATATTGGCACTCTATTTTGTGGAGAAAACTCTGCTAAAAGAATGGAAATAACTGGACAAAAGCTCTCCTAAAATCTTGGCTCAAAACAATGACAAAACCCCTTTTATAGAGGTCAGAAAAATCTGACCGTTGGGCTCTGTCAGAGCTTCCGGTCGACCGGTCCGGTCGACCGCCAACGGTCAAGAATCCGACCGTTGGAGCCTCCGGTCGACCGGCCTGGTCGACCGCGCACCTGGAGCAGAGAATTACTTCTCTGTCGGTCGACCGGTGCGGTCGACCGGAATTTCCAGAGAGCAGACTCTCTGAAGCGGTCGACCGGCACGGTCGACCGTTCTCCAGTGCACACAGGCGTGCACGTCTGTGCACGTCCGGTCGACCGACCCGGTCGACCGGCCACTGTCAGTTCTGAAAAATCAGAACTGCCAGAACCTGAAAATTTTGGGATTAAAGATTGGTCTTTTTGGCTTAATAAAAAAAATCCCATAAATACTTAGAAATTCTACAAAAAATAGTTTTATGATATAGAAACATGCTTGCACAAAATCAAGGCATGTTATTAAAGATTTGACTATTTTTTGTAACTTGGAAATATTGGCTCATAATAAAAACTGTTTTTCTAAAACAACATGTTTTTCCAAATTTTCATCAAATACAAAAACAAGATATACTTTAAAGCATAGTGTGTATGGATATGATCCACTACACAATCAAGATGAAATATCTAGTTTTGACATAAAGCACTAAACTTGGTTTTGGATATAAGATATGTAAACTTGAAATACCAAGAACCAAATAGAATCTTGTCACAATGAAAATCTTTTCTTAACAAGAAAATCTTTTATGAAATGAAATTTTTATCATGAAAACAATTCTATCAAGAGTGTGTGTGTGATATGACTTGAGCAATCCACCAACTATTCTATCCTTTACATTTTAACTAAAACAAAAACAAAATCTTATACCTAGACACAAGTCTTCATCTTCTTGAAGTCTTCCCTTGAAGTCTTCTCATCTTCTTGACTTGGTCCACATGCAATCCACCGAGCTCATCTCTAGATGTGGTCTTGATGCATAGGCTCGTGAATCGACCGGTGCTAGCTTCCAACTTGACATTTTATCCTTTGTTGAAGCTCCACACCTACTAAGATCTTGATAAGGAATCTGTCACTAATTAAACACAAGATCATTAGTAAACATAACTTCATGAGTTGATCATCATCAAAACTAGGGTGATAGGCCTTTGGGCCAACACAAAGAACAAAGAAAAGATCTTTGGTGATCACAACACTTTGATCACCTAAAACAATCTCACTACAACACTCCTATAGGATAAGTATGTCTATGAATTGCTCAAGTGTTTGTGTGAGAAAACTAGGAAAGAGATGGTGGAGGAAAACTCAAAGAATCTCTTTAAAACACTCTTAATAAAAACTCCCCTTTTGATTGGAAGTATTAGCTCTCAATTTAGTAGAGAAAACTCTTTTAATGAAGTGAGAAAAACTGGCTCAAAGTCCACTAAAAATCTTAATCAAAACAGCATTTTTCAAAACTTATTTTTCCAAACTTTGTTTTTCCAAAACATCTCCAAATACAAAAACAAGATATTTAAACTCTATTAAAGCATAGTGTGTATGGATATGATCCACTACACAAACATGATGAAATATCTATATTTTTGACATTAAGTTCTAAACATGATTTTGGATAAAAGATATAAACTTGAAAACCAAATCCAAACATGTATTTTCTAAAATAGAAAATCTTTTGTAAAAACAAAACTATCATGAGTGTGTGTGTATATGTACTTGAGCAATCCACCAACTACTCTATCCTTTACATTTTATCTAAAATAAAATCTTATAAAACAAACCTAGACACAAGTCTTCATCTTCTTGAAGTCTTCACTTGAAGCCTTCTTGACTTGGTCCAAACACCGTGCTAGCTCCAAAACTTGACTTTAAATCCTTTGTTGAAGCTATGCACCAACTAAGATCTTGATCATAAATCTGTCACTAATTAAACACAAGATCATTAGTAAACATAACTACATGAGTTGATCATCATCAAAACTAGAGTGATGGGCCTTCGGGCCAACAAAATCTACCATATTCTTATTAATGGCTTGAAGAACAGTTTATATTTGTTCGTGGATTGGTTGAGAAACTAGTTCAAAACTGCAAGGCATTCGTTCAGCATTTGGACCTCCTTGACACATATCATGGACTTCATGCTCAGGATGACGAATATCTAGTTGGAGTGGCTTCGATGTCCCGCTGAGTGACCAGATAACCCAAGAATTTTTCAAAGGCCACTCTAAAGGAATACTTCTCGAGGTTGAGTCAGACCTTGTACTTTCGGAGGCAGTCAATTGCCTTGCTCAAGTGGTACAAGTGGTCGACAACTGGAGGCTCTTCATAAGCATGTCATCAATGTATACCTCTAGGGTACGTCCGATCTGCTCCTTGAAGGCCTTGTTGACCATTCGTTAGAAAGTTGCTCCGGCTTTCTTCAGTTCAAAGGGCATCACCTTATAGCAGTAAATCCCTCGATCGGTAATGAATGTCATTTTGTCTTCATCAGGTGGATGCATCTTGATTTGGTTGTATCATGAGTAGGCATCCATGAAACTAAGTAGTTCATGACCCGCCGGTGCATCCACCAGTTGATCAATCCTCAGTAGGGGAAGCTGTCTTTGGGACAGCCCTGGTTGAGCTTCGTGAAGTCAATGCAGATTCACTACTTGTCACTCTTCTTCTTCATCAGGACCGAGATAACGAGTCAATCAGGGCAGTGAATCTTCTTTATGAAGTTATCATAATAACCGGCCGACTTCTTCGCTGAAGGCTTGGCACCGATCAGCATTCATCTTTCTTTGCTTTGGCTTGAATGGCTTAATCGCTGGGTCAATTGATAGCCAGCGGAAGATGATGGATGGATTGACTCCTAGCATATCTATGGGAGTCTCGGTGAACACATCTAGGTTGTTAGATAAGAAATCATTAAAAAATACCTTTTCAACTGCCAAAAGATTTGCCCTAGTCCTGAGGGTTTGCCCCAAATGCAATGGGTCCACATAGATCAGCTTGGCGTCTTCCTCCGATCGGCTGACTAGAGCTTCTGCTTCATCGGAGGAGTCCGCTTTGGGGCCTCTGTCATTCTGTAATTGCTATTGATCGGTGGTTGCCTATGCTTAAACACCAAGCCTGTCGTTGACCGCTAACTATCAAATTTATGACTGTTGGAGATAGCGGTTGATCTGGCAGTCGACCAAATCCAACGAACTCTGATGTCTTAGTCGATCAACCGGTTGGTCTGCCGATGTTGACAAATAGAAAGCACTGCTCTTACACGGGGTCGATTGAGCGGATGACTGACGTGCACAAACTACACTTGTGCATGTCTGTGTAAAACTGGTCGACCACTCTGTCAATCGATAGAGTAATCAGCTTTGCGTATCGATTGACTCTTGGTCGACTGACAAAGGGTCAAAATTGATATTGGAAAATGTTCTGAAATCCTTTTTGATTTATCACTAAAATACTTTGAAATCTCTATATAAAAATAAGTTCATGTAGATCTTTGAATCCCAAGTATGTGTGATTCTAGATCAACACAAAGAATAAGATTTTGAACTTGTTTTGTAAATTTTTGAAATATTTTTCCAAAATATTCTTATCCAAATCCTTGAATCAAAATACGATTTTGTAAACGATCTAAAACTATCAAAAATCTTGTTAAGAATTTTGAAACCAAAACACAATAAATTTCTATATGTGTGTGAACTATGTTGGCCCAAAGGCCTATCACCCTAGTTTTGATGATGATCAACTCATGAAGTTATGTTTACTAATGATCTTGTGTTTAATTAGTGACAGATTCATTATCAAGATCTTAGTAGGTGTGGAGCTTCAACAAAGGATTTAAAGACAAGTTGGAAGCTAGCACCGGTTGATTCACGAGCCTATGCATCAAGAACACATCTAGAGATGAGCTCGGTGGATTGCATTTGGACCAAGTCAAGAAGATGAGAAGCCTTCAAGTGAAGACTTCAAGAGGATGAAGACTTGTGTCTAGGTATAAGATTTTTATTTGTTTTAGTTAAAATGTAAAGGATAGAATAGATTGGTGGATTGCTCAAGTCATATCACACACACACTCTTGAGATTTAATTGTCTTTTCATAAAAGAATTTTTAGTTAGAAAAGACTCTTTCTTTTGGTAAAAAGATTTTTCTTTGGACAAAATACATGTCTTGGTTTTTGATGTTACCTATATACATATCTTTCAAAACCAAGTTTAGAGCCTTATGTCAAAAACTAGATATTTCATCTTGATTGTGTGGTGGATCATATCCATACACACTTTGCTTTATAAGTTTAAAATATCTTGTTTTTGTATTTTATAAAGTTATGGAAAAACAAGTTTTAGAAAAACATATTTTTAGAAAAACAGTTTTTGTTTTGATTGAAACTATTTTTCTGGATTTACTGTGAATTTTTGGGATTTTTATTAAGTTAAAAGACCAATCTTTAATCCCATTTTTCTGGTTCTGGCAGTTCTGATTTTTCAGAACTGACAGTGGCCGGTCGACCGGGTCGGTCGACCGGACATGCACAGACGTGCACGCCAGTGTGCACTGGAGGATCGGCCGACCGGGCCGGTCGACCGCTCCAGAGAGCTTGCTCTCGGGAAACTTCGGTCGACCGCACGGTCGACCGACAGAGAAGGAATTCTCTGCTCCAAGTGCTCGGTCGACCGAGCCGGTCGACCGGAGGCTGCAACGGTCGGATTTTGACCGTTGCCGGTCGACCGGGCCGGTCGACCGGAAGCTCTGACAGAGCCCAACGGTCAGATTTTTCTGGCCTCTATAAAAGGGGGTTTTGTCATTGTTTTGAGCCAAGATTTTTGGAGACCTTAGAGCTAGTTTTCCCAGTCTTTCTGAAGGATTTTTCTCCACAAAATTAGAGTCAATACTTCCAATTAAAAGGAGAGTTTTATCAAAGAGTGTAAAAGAGATTATCTTGAGTTTTTCACCAAAGATTCTTTCCTTGCTTTCTCACACAAACACTTGAGCATCCATTGAGCTATTCATTCTATAGGAGTGATATTGTGAGAGGATTTTAGGTGATCAAGAGTTGTGATCACCAAAGTTCATCTTTGTTCTTTGAGAAGGCGGACGGTTGTGTTCGCGGTTTGTTTCGGGTCCTAGTGAGGACTTGGTGTTGTTGGGTCCGAGTGAGGACTTGTAGCTTGAGGTGTGGCCTCGACGAGCCGGTGGGCTTGTGGTGTGTAAGGGACTTTGGGAGTCCGAGGGCTTGTAGGTGTTGCGGCACCAAGGAGAGATCCGGTTGGATCGTGCATAGTGGAAATCCTTCGTGTGTCGAAGGCGGGGATGTAGAGCAAGTGTGCTCGAACCTCGAAACAAACCCTTTGTGTTTGCGATTGCTCACTCTTGCTCTCTCTCTTTCTCTTTGTCTCTTTTATATCTTGCATTCAATTATTGTCTATCTTTATATGCTTGATATACCCTTGTGCTTAATTGTTATATAATTGCTTGGGATTGATTGTCTAACATTTGTATTCAACCAAGAGAGCCAACGCGGCACCTCAACCCATTCAAGGGGAATCTAGAGGAGTTCGTCCAGAGCCTCGCAAGGGGAATTCGGCAACACTCTTGTGTTATACATAAGTGTTTAATTAAAAGAAGTTTTATTTGGTCATCTTAGTTTTAATTCCGCATTATTTGTTCATAAGTGACCATTAGATTAGCCATCACCTATTCACCCCC
Organism: Agave tequilana; assembly: GCA_038442645.1. Classification (NCBI taxonomy): domain Eukaryota; kingdom Viridiplantae; phylum Streptophyta; class Magnoliopsida; order Asparagales; family Asparagaceae; genus Agave; species Agave tequilana. The sequence goes on along the minus strand of JAVJIF010014535.1, from coordinate 40,813 downwards.
CTCTAGGTGATCTTACAATTGGTATCAGAGCCAAGTGCTCTTGATATTGGGTCTAACAACCTAGAGTTAAAGATCCTCCTTTAGGCTAATCACAATATTTTGTACACACACCATGGACTTCATGTCACCACCCACCTTTGACACTCTTAACATCCAAATTTGGAAGGTTAAGATGTCTTTGTTCCTCAAAGGACTTGGCCTTAGTGTATATCTTGCCACAACTAATAAAGAATATTGCTTAAATGGTAAGAACATTGAGGCTAATGCAAAAGCCCTACATGCTTTAGTATCTTGCTTAGATAATGATTATTTGTCTAAGATGACTAATCTTGATTCGGCTTTTGTAGTATGGAACACCCTCATCTCCCTTGGCGAAAAGGATCTATACTATGCGGGGAGCGATTCGGACGTTGGAAGCGACATCTCCAACGTATGCTATATGGTCCAAGGGGATAAACCCCTTGAGGTAACTTCCGAATCCGAGGAAGATGATATTATGTCATATGATGAGCTCAATTCATTTTGCCAATTATTGCTTGAGAAATATGACATGAAAAAGAAAGAAATTAAAAATTTGAAAAAGGACATTGCTTGCATGCATGAAGAACATGACTCATTTAGAGATAACATTGCATGCTTAGAATTAGAAAATAATAATTTGAAAAGGATTTTGATTGCATGCTTAAAGAAAATGATTCTTTTAAATCTAAGGTTGCATGCTTAGAAAAGGAAAATAAAGATTTGAAAAATGAGAATGTTTCCTTGATTACTAATTGAATGATTTATGTGAAGGGAACACTATTTTGAAAAATAAGATTGATTTGGTGGAAAAACAAAAGGAAGAAGTTTTTCAAGAAAATAAATCTTTGAAAAGAAAATTTATTGAAAAAGAAAAAGATTTTGTTTCTCAAAAGAAAAAGAAAAATGATTCTTTATCTCATCATGTTTTTCATGCCACAACTAATGAGATTAAGAATTTGAAAAATAAAATTGATAATTTGAGCTCTAATTTGAGCTCATGTGCATTCAATCATACTAGATTGGAATCCTTGTTTCAAAAGAAACAAGTTCCTCATACTCATGCACATCATCATCATGACCATGCTTATGATGCACATCATGCTCACACTCCCACTCATAAGTATGCTAAGGTGTACACATGTACACATTGTGGTCGCAAAGGCCATCTAAGAAAATTTTGTTATGAAAGGTTAAATGTTCTTATTTTTGATAAAAATAAAAATGCTTGGGTTCCTTACAAGACTAACCCCATAGGACTAAAGAAAATATGGGTACCAAAATCCCCACCTTGTGTATTTGATGTAGGTGAGGAATCTCTCAAAACGTGAGAGATTTGGTGCCTTGATGGTGAGTGCATTTGAACTAAAATGACACATACTTGGAGCACCGCTATCAAGGAATTTTGGTGGGTCAACCACCATGCTTGGAGTTTTGGAGTTGGTAACAATTTCTAAACTTCTATTTTATTTATGTACATGCTTTTTATTTCCATAATATCATTCATAGCATGTTCATGTTTCAAGATCTTATGTGCTTCATGTGGTATTTACATGCTTAAATGTAGAATGTGTCAAAACTTGCATTTATACATATATGAATAGTGAACTACAATTGACTTATATATATTTGAACTTCATGCTCATTTGTGTCCACTATATGCATGTGTATAGGCTAGTTTTGATGATTCGGTCATTTATACTTGTTATGCCTATCCTTGATCTTACTTCATGTATATGTGTGTTTAATTCAAATCTAATAAATATACATGTATACCCTTGAGTCATTTGCCTTCATGCAATATAATTGGACTCTTTTCATATTTGGGATATGTATGCATATTGTTAGAATTGGATAAATCATACATATACCATGAAGATTAGTATCTTAAATAAATAATAAAAAAATGATTTTTTCATGTTTTTGATTTGTATTAAAGATTAAAACATGTGTAAAACAAAATGTGATTTATGATCTTTTTGAGCTTGAATGACTACTTTCATAAAAATACTATTTACATGATCTTTTGAACACTCATCTTTATGATACAAAATATTTTGAGCTTTATAGACCATGAGTGATTAAATCTTTGTGTATTTAGTATTGCTTTATGAAAAATATATGATTTGTTTTAAGATGAAAAATAATATTTTCATGAGATTCATGCTTCACTTTCTATTTTCATGAAAATACCATTTACATAACCTTTGAACACTCATTTTTTATGATAAAAGATAATTTTTGAGCTTTATGGACTATGAGTGCTTAAACTTGTATGTATTTAGTATAATTCATGAATAACATATGATTTCATGCTTGTGAAGGATCTTTAACTAGTTTTTCAAAAATTATTTATAACTAGTTATTTATTCTTCAAATTTGGTAGTGCTTAGACATAACTATTTTTAAAACCTACCAATTTTTGGTTATGAGTATATACATGACTTACAATGTTAATTTTACAATTGGTATATTACTCACATTTTGGTTCCTATATATGTATGCCCTAATTTTCAAATTGGTCTTATCTATTCACATACATATATATGATTTTTCATGTGCTTGCTTTACAATTGATTTACATTCTTAAAAGCACAAAAAGTTTATGCTAAGTTAAGTTAACACCTTATATTAACTATGCATAAGCTTATGAAAAATAAAAAGATTTTATTTTAGATCTTTCATTTGGTATCAATATGCTTCAACTTCAAATTTGTTATATGATTACAATTGATATCAATATGTTTGAAACAAAAAAAATTTTTTGCAATGATAACTTGATATCACACATCTTCAAGTGCTATTTTCTATTGGTATCAAAATTACAAATTATGATTGGTTCAAAATTTATTTTATTGGGAAAGTTCAAAATTTTGTTTTGATAAAGAAAAATTAAAAATGTTTTGTTTTGTATTTCCTATATGCAAGGAGAGCTTAACATCTCTCTTACATATAGATTCATGTTGAGTATATTATAAATTGAGGAGCTTAACATCTCTTCTTTATATGATATATGTGTGTAGGGGGAGCTTCACATCTCCTTCTATGCATTACATAGTTGTGTTGTGTGAATTAGGGCTTCACATCCCTCTTTCATGCAATGCACATTGTAGGGAAGCTAACTTAACGTCTTCCTCTTCATGAATGTATATCGCATATAAATCTTTATTGGTTGATTTGTATACCCCTACTTATTTCTTTGTTTTTGACAAAAAGGGGAAGAAAATTTTTTTTTGATTTGATTTTACTTTGAACCCTTTGTTGATGAGTGACAAAAGGGGGAGAAGTATTTGAGTATATATGCATGTTTTCTTTGCTTAAGGGGGAGAAGTATTTGTCTTCCTTATTAGTTATGCATATATGTTTTGTATTGCAATAGGAGAAAAAGATTTTGATTTATGCTTGTTGCATGTTTTATCTCCATACTTGCATACATATTCGCGTGCCTCATTGCCATATCTATTATTTCTTGTGATGCATGAGTTAAGGGGGAGCTTCTTTGAAGCTTTACTTTAATCCATGCATATATAACTCCATGAGTTTGTCATCATCAAAAAGGGGGAGATTGTTGGCCCAAAGGCCTATCACCCTAGTTTTGATGATGATCAACTCATGAAGTTATGTTTACTAATGATCTTGTGTTTAATTAGTGACAGATTCATTATCAAGATCTTAGTAGGTGTGGAGCTTCAACAAAGGATTTAAAGACAAGTTGGAAGCTAGCACCGGTTGATTCACGAGCCTATGCATCAAGAACACATCTAGAGATGAGCTCGGTGGATTGTATTTGGACCAAGTCAAGAAGATGAGAAGCCTTCAAGTGAAGACTTCAAGAGGATGAAGACTTGTGTCTAGGTATAAGATTTTTATTTGTTTTAGTTAAAATGTAAAGGATAGAATAGATTGGTGGATTGCTCAAGTCATATCATACACACACTCTTGAGATTTAATTGTCTTTTCATAAAAGAATTTTTAGTTAGAAAAGACTCTTTCTTTTTGGTAAAAAGATTTTTCTTTGGACAAAATACATGTCTTGGTTTTTGATGTTACCTATATACATATCTTTCAAAACCAAGTTTAGAGCCTTATGTCAAAACTAGATATTTCATCTTGATTGTGTGGTGGATCATATCCATACACACTTTGCTTTATAAGTTCAAAATATCTTGTTTTTGTATTTTGTAAAGTTATGGAAAAACAAGTTTTAGAAAAACATATTTTTAGAAAAACAGTTTTTGTTTTGATTGAAACTATTTTTCTGGATTTACTGTGAATTTTTGGGATTTTTATTAAGTTAAAAGACAATCTTTAATCCCATTTTTCTGGTTCTGGCAGTTCTGATTTTTCAGAACTGACAGTGGCCGGTCGACCGGGTCGGTCGACCGGACATGCACAGACGTGCACGCCAGTGTGCACTGGAGGATCGGCCGACCGGGCCGGTCGACCGCTCCAGAGAGCTTGCTCTCGGGAAACTTCGGTCGACCGCACCGTCGACCGACAGAGAAGGAATTCTCTGCTCCAAGTGCTCGGTCGACCGAGCCGGTCGACCGGAGGCTGCAACGGTCGGATTTTGACCGTTGCCGGTCGACCGGGCCGGTCGACCGGAAGCTCTGACAGAGCCCAACGGTCAGATTTTTCTGGCCTCTATAAAAGGGGGTTTTGTCATTGTTTTGAGCCAAGATTTTTGGAGACCTTAGAGCTAGTTTTTCCCAGTCTTTCTGAAGGATTTTTCTCCACAAAATTAGAGTCAATACTTCCAATTAAAAGGAGAGTTTTATCAAAGAGTGTAAAAGAGATTATCTTGAGTTTTTCACCAAAGATTCTTTCCTTGCTTTCTCACACAAACACTTGAGCATCCATTGAGCTATTCATTCTATAGGAGTGATATTGTGAGAGGATTTTGATCAAGAGTTGTGATCACCAAAGTTCATCTTTGTTCTTTGAGAAGGCGGACGGTTGTGTTCGCGGTTTGTTTCGGGTCCTAGTGAGGACTTGGTGTTGTTGGGTCCTAGTGAGGACTTGTAGCTTGAGGTGTGGCCTCGACGAGCCGGTGGGCTTGTGGTGTGTAAGGGACTTTGGGAGTCCGAGGGCTTGTAGGTGTTGCGGCACCAAGGAGAGATCCGGTTGGATCGTGCATAGTGGAAATCCTTCGTGTGTCGAAGGCGGGGATGTAGAGCAAGTGTGCTTGAACCTCGAAACAAACCCTTTGTGTTTGCGATTGCTCACTCTTGCTCTCTCTCTTTCTCTTTGTCTCTTTTATATCTTGCATTCAATTATTGTCTATCTTTATATGCTTGATATACCCTTGTGCTTAATTGTTATATAATTGCTTGGGATTGATTGTCTAACATTTGTATTCAACCAAGAGAGCCAACGCGGCACCTCAACCCATTCAAGGGGAATCTAGAGGAGTTCGTCCAGAGCCTCGCAAGGGAATTCGGCAACACTACATAAGTGTTTAATTAAAAGAAGTTTTATTTGGTCATCTTAGTTTTAATTCCGCATTATTTGTTCATAAGTGACCATTAGATTAGCCATCACCTATTCCCCCCCCTCTAGGTGATCTTACAATTGGTATCAGAGCCAAGTGCTCTTGATATTGGGTCTAACAACCTAGAGTTAAAGATCCTCCTTTAGGCTAATCACAATATTTTGTACACACACCATGGACTTCATGTCACCACCCACCTTTGACACTCTTAACATCCAAATTTGGAAGGTTAAGATGTCTTTGTTCCTCAAAGGACTTGGCCTTAGTGTATATCTTGCCACAACTAATAAAGAATATTGCTTAAATGGTAAGAACATTGAGGCTAATGCAAAAGCCCTACATGCTTTAGTATCTTGCTTAGATAATGATTATTTGTCTAAGATGACTAATCTTGATTCGGCTTTTGTAGTATGGAACACCCTCATCTCCCTTGGCGAAAAGGATCTATACTATGCGGGGAGCGATTCGGACGTTGGAAGCGACATCTCCAACGTATGCTATATGGTCCAAGGGGATAAACCCCTTGAGGTAACTTCCGAATCCGAGGAAGATGATATTATGTCATATGATGAGCTCAATTCATTTTGCCAATTATTGCTTGAGAAATATGACATGAAAAAGAAAGAAATTAAAAATTTGAAAAAGGACATTGCTTGCATGCATGAAGAACATGACTCATTTAGAGATAACATTGCATGCTTAGAATTAGAAAATAATAATTTGAAAAAGGATTTTGATTGCATGCTTAAAGAAAATGATTCTTTTAAATCTAAGGTTGCATGCTTAGAAAAGGAAAATAAAGATTTGAAAAATGAGAATGTTTCCTTGATTACTAATTGAATGATTTATGTGAAGGGAACACTATTTTGAAAAATAAGATTGATTTGGTGAAAAACAAAAGGAAGAAGTTTTTCAAGAAAATAAATCTTTGAAAAGAAAATTTATTGAAAAAGAAAAAGATTTTGTTTCTCAAAAGAAAAAGAAAAATGATTCTTTATCTCATCATGTTTTTCATGCCACAACTAATGAGATTAAGAATTTGAAAAATAAAATTGATAATTTGAGCTCTAATTTGAGCTCATGTGCATTCAATCATACTAGATTGGAATCCTTGTTTCAAAAGAAACAAGTTCCTCATACTCATGCACATCATCATCATGACCATGCTTATGATGCACATCATGCTCACACTCCCACTCATAAGTATGCTAAGGTGTACACATGTACACATTGTGGTCGCAAAGGCCATCTAAGAAAATTTTGTTATGAAAGGTTAAATGTTCTTATTTTTGATAAAAATAAAATGCTTGGGTTCCTTACAAGACTAACCCCATAGGACCAAAGAAAATATGGGTACCAAAATCCCCACCTTGTGTATTTGATGTAGGTGAGGAATCTCTCAAAACGTGAGAGATTTGGTGCCTTGATGGTGAGTGCATTTGAACTAAAATGACACATACTTGGAGCACCGCTATCAAGGAATTTTGGTGGGTCAACCACCATGCTTGGAGTTTTGGAGTTGGTAACAATTTCTAAACTTCTATTTTATTTATGTACATGCTTTTTATTTCCATAATATCATTCATAGCATGTTCATGTTTCAAGATCTTATGTGCTTCATGTGGTATTTACATGCTTAAATGTAGAATGTGTCAAAACTTGCATTTATACATATATGAATAGTGAACTACAATTGACTTATATATATTTGAACTTCATGCTCATCTGTGTCCACTATATGCATGTGTATAGGCTAGTTTTGATGATTCGGTCATTTATACTTGTTATGCCTATCCTTGATCTTACTTCATGTATATGTGTGTTTAATTCAAATCTAATAAATATACATGTATACCCTTGAGTCATTTGCCTTCATGCAATATAATTGGACTCTTTTCATATTTGGGATATGTATGCATATTGTTAGAATTGGATAAATCATACATATACCATGAAGATTAGTATCTTAAATAAATAATAAAAAAATGATTTTTCATGTTTTTGATTTGTATTAAAGATTAAAACATGTGTAAAACAAAATGTGATTTATGATCTTTTTGAGCTTGAATGACTACTTTCATAAAAATACTATTTACATGATCTTTTGAACACTCATCTTTATGATACAAAATATTTTGAGCTTTATAGACCATGAGTGATTAAATCTTTGTGTATTTAGTATTGCTTTATGAAAAATATATGATTTATTTTAAGATGAAAAATAATATTTTCATGAGATTCATGCTTCACTTTCTATTTTCATGAAAATACCATTTACATAACCTTTGAACACTCATTTTTTATGATAAAAGATAATTTTGAGCTTTATGGACTATGAGTGCTTAAACTTGTATGTATTTAGTATAATTCATGAATAACATATGATTTCATGCTTGTGAAGGATCTTTAACTAGTTTTTCAAAAATTATTTATAACTAGTTATTTATTCTTCAAATTTGGTAGTGCTTAGACATAACTATTTTTAAAACCTACCAATTTTTGGTTATGAGTATATACATGACTTACAATGTTAATTTTACAATTGGTATATTACTCACATTTTGGTTCCTATATATGTATGCCCTAATTTTCAAATTGGTCTTATCTATTCACATACATATATATGATTTTCATGTGCTTGCTTTACAATTGATTTACATTCTTAAAAGCACAAAAAGTTTATGCTAAGTTAAGTTAACACCTTATATTAACTATGCATAAGCTTATGAAAAATAAAAAGATTTTATTTTAGATCTTTCATTTGGTATCAATATGCTTCAACTTCAAATTTGTTATATGATTACAATTGATATCAATATGTTTGAAACAAAAAAAATTTTTTGCAATGATAACTTGATATCACACATCTTCAAGTGCTATTTTCTATTGGTATCAAAATTACAAATTATGATTGGTTCAAAATTTATTTTATTGGGAAAAGTTCAAAATTTTGTTTTGATAAAGAAAAATTAAAAATGTTTTGTTTTGTATTTCCTATATGCAAGGAGAGCTTAACATCTCTCTTACATATAAATTCATGTTGAGTATATTATAAATTGAGGAGCTTAACATCTCTTCTTTATATGATATATGTGTGTAGGGGAGCTTCACATCTCCTTCTATGCATTACATAGTTGTGTTGTGTGAATTAGGGCTTCACATCCCTCTTTCATGCAATGCACATTGTAGGGAAGCTAACTTAACGTCTTCCTCTTCATGAATGTATATCGCATATAAATCTTTATTGGTTGATTTGTATACCCCTACTTATTTCTTTGTTTTTGACAAAAAGGGGAAGAAAATTTTTTTTTGATTTGATTTTACTTTGAACCCTTTGTTGATGAGTGACAAAAAGGGGAGAAGTATTTGAGTATATATGCATGTTTTCTTTGCTTAAGGGGGAGAAGTATTTGTCTTCCTTATTAGTTATGCATATATGTTTTGTATTGCAATAGGAGAAAAAGATTTTGATTTATGCTTGTTGCATGTTTTATCTCCATACTTGCATACATATTCGCGTGCCTCATTGCCATATCTATTATTTCTTGTGATGCATGAGTTAAGGGGGAGCTTCTTTGAAGCTTTACTTTAATCCATGCATATATAACTCCATGAGTTTTGTCATCATCAAAAAGGGGGAGATTGTTGGCCCAAAGGCCTATCACCCTAGTTTTGATGATGATCAACTCATGAAGTTATGTTTACTAATGATCTTGTGTTTAATTAGTGACAGATTCATTATCAAGATCTTAGTAGGTGTGGAGCTTCAACAAAGGATTTAAAGACAAGTTGGAAGCTAGCACCGGTTGATTCACGAGCCTATGCATCAAGAACACATCTAGAGATGAGCTCGGTGGATTGTATTTGGACCAAGTCAAGAAGATGAGAAGCCTTCAAGTGAAGACTTCAAGAGGATGAAGACTTGTGTCTAGGTATAAGATTTTTATTTGTTTTAGTTAAAATGTAAAGGATAGAATAGATTGGTGGATTGCTCAAGTCATATCATACACACACTCTTGAGATTTAATTGTCTTTTCATAAAAGAATTTTTAGTTAGAAAAGACTCTTTCTTTTTGGTAAAAAGATTTTTCTTTGGACAAAATACATGTCTTGGTTTTTGATGTTACCTATATACATATCTTTCAAAACCAAGTTTAGAGCCTTATGTCAAAAACTAGATATTTCATCTTGATTGTGTGGTGGATCATATCCATACACACTTTGCTTTATAAGTTCAAAATATCTTGTTTTTGTATTTTGTAAAGTTATGGAAAAACAAGTTTTAGAAAAACATATTTTTAGAAAAACAGTTTTTGTTTTGATTGAAACTATTTTTCTGGATTTACTGTGAATTTTTGGGATTTTTATTAAGTTAAAAGACCAATCTTTAATCCCATTTTTCTGGTTCTGGCAGTTCTGATTTTTCAGAACTGACAGTGGCCGGTCGACCGGGTCGGTCGACCGGACATGCACAGACGTGCACGCCAGTGTGCACTGGAGGATCGGCCGACCGGGCCGGTCGACCGCTCCAGAGAGCTTGCTCTCGGGAAACTTCGGTCGACCGCACCGGTCGACCGACAGAGAAGGAATTCTCTGCTCCAAGTGCTCGGTCGACCGAGCCGGTCGACCGGAGGCTGCAACGGTCGGATTTTGACCGTTGCCGGTCGACCGGGCCGGTCGACCGGAAGCTCTGACAGAGCCCAACGGTCAGATTTTTCTGGCCTCTATAAAAGGGGGTTTTGTCATTGTTTTGAGCCAAGATTTTTGGAGACCTTAGAGCTAGTTTTTCCCAGTCTTTCTGAAGGATTTTTCTCCACAAAATTAGAGTCAATACTTCCAATTAAAAGGAGAGTTTTATCAAAGAGTGTAAAAGAGATTATCTTGAGTTTTTCACCAAAGATTCTTTCCTTGCTTTCTCACACAAACACTTGAGCATCCATTGAGCTATTCATTCTATAGGAGTGATATTGTGAGAGGATTTTAGGTGATCAAGAGTTGTGATCACCAAAGTTCATCTTTGTTCTTTGAGAAGGCGGACGGTTGTGTTCGCGGTTTGTTTCGGGTCCTAGTGAGGACTTGGTGTTGTTGGGTCCTAGTGAGGACTTGTAGCTTGAGGTGCGGCCTCAACGAGCCGGTGGGCTTGTGGTGTGTAAGGGACTTTGGGAGTCCGAGGGCTTGTAGGTGTTGCGGTACCAAGGAGAGATCCGGTTGGATCGTGCATAGTGGAAATCCTTCGTGTGTCGAAGGCGGGGATGTAGAGCAAGTGTGCTCGAACCTCGAAACAAACCCTTTGTGTTTGCGATTGCTCACTCTTGCTCTCTCTCTCTTTCTCTTTGTCTCTTTTATATCTTGCATTCAATTATTGTCTATCTTTATATGCTTGATATACCCTTGTGCTTAATTGTTATATAATTGCTTGGGATTGATTGTCTAACACTTGTATTCAACCAAGAGAGCCAACGCGGCACCTCAACCCATTCAAGGGAATCTAGAGGAGTTTGTCCAGAGCCTCGCAAGGGGAATTCGGCAACACTCTTGTGTTATACATAAGTGTTTAATTAAAAGAAGTTTTATTTGGTCATCTTAGTTTTAATTCCGCATTATTTGTTCATAAGTGACCATTAGATTAGCCATCACCTATTCACCCCCCTCTAGGTGATCTTACAAACTAATGAGCAATCGAAACCTCTAAACTTGATTTTGACAAACTAAACCTTATATTGTTTAAAAAAACTTCTAAAGTGCTTAAACTTGCAACTTTTTTGATCTCTTGAGCTTGACTTCACTCTTCAGTACTAGATGTGCTCTTATGCTTGAGCTCTTGAATCACTTTGATGTTAGCTTCAAAACTTGTGAGTCTTTTGGAGCATAAACATTGTAGTTCTTGTAAACTTGTAACTTAAACTAACAAAAATCATTAGTAGAAATAACTTCATGAGATGATCATCATCAAAATTAGGGTGAAGGGCCTTTGGGGCAATATTCCTTACACAAGCTTGACTACATCTATTCTATAGGATTGTTTATCTTGTGAAAGAGTTTCATTTTGTGGTCAAGGAGTTGATCACCAAGTGTTCCATCATTGTATTGAATGTTTGGACGTTGCGGTCTCGATCGAGCTCATACGCTCGTGTGTTTGTTTTCTTGCGGGAATAAGTAATGGAGCTTGCAGGTGTTGTGACATCAAATGATCTTGTGGGCAGTCCTTGTGAAATCCTTCATTGCAGTGAAGGCGGGGACGTAGAGCAAGTTGCTCGAACCTTAAAACAATTCTCTTGTGTTTACGATTGCTCAACTTTCTCTCTCAACTCACTCTTATTTAAATATCTTGCATTATTATAATTGCTTATCCTCATGCTTGATATTATTTTATGTGCTTGTACTCATATAAATTAAAAAACCAATTAAGCACCTCAACTCTTATTTAAGAGGAATCACGAGGAGAAGTTCAGAGTCCTTCACCGGGTATACGGCTTTATTTCTTGGTTATGAGTCTTACATTGTTTATGTGATCTTATTTGTGTAGAATTATTATTAATAAGTTTTTAATTTATGCATTGATTAACATATCACCTATTCACCCCCCCTCCAGGTGATTTCATCCTTCTTATCTGAGCCCCTCGTCTGGGCTCTCGAGTACCTGGACTTGAGTGAGGATTTGGTTCTAGACGCCGTAGCGGCATCGCTCTTCAGGAAAGACTTCTTGCACTTGGGGGCTGCCTCTGCCTCTTGCTCGTCTAGTTGTTTTTGAATTTAGGTTAGCATTTGAAGGAGTTGTCCTTTAACAGGCAGTCGAGACTCATGTTCATTGGTTGCTTGCTCTGGAGTAGTTGCCAGGGACGAAAGCTCCTCATTGACTTATTCAAGAAATATGTCAGGATTTGAGGGATTGATATCACCAGGACCCGTGACCCCGTTGATGATTTTCTTACCTTTTGGCAGCGATAGACGCTGCAGCGGCCTGCGAAGAGGCTTTCTTTGGAGGGGCTATCGTCGCTGGCGAGGCTATTATCGCTGGTGAGTCTATTTGTGGAGGCATTTTTAGGTGGTGTTTGGCGAATGAAAGAAAATTCTGAGCGTAAACTCAAGAGTTCTTAATGAAAGCACAAATGTGGTGGGAATTTTCTACCATAGACGATTGGATGCTCCTGATTGCCCTTGCAAAAAAAAAACAAAAAAGAGAAGAACATCTTTCAGGTCAGGAGCACTGGAGTGGTGCCGACCGAAGCCCTTCGGGCGTGAGAATAAGTATCTTTGTTTGAGGAAAGCTAGGAATACTAGTGTGTGTGTGTGTGTGTGTGTGTTTTTTCAGTAGTAACCAGAATCGAACAAAAGCTAACCTCTTCCCATTGGAGAGGAAACTATATAAGTACCTGATGAGCTGTTAATGCACACACGACTATTTTGGATCTCAGCAACTACACGACTGGCATGTTGCAATTCCATGTAACCGATCAAATCGTACCGTTTGATTGTTGGGATCACCATGCAGAGATATATGTCACTATCTATAACAGCCAGTATTGATGTTGGTGTGTTGTGATATTTGGAATGTGGGATGTCTGGTAGCATAACAAAATTTGTGAATCGCGAGAATCATGTCGTCCAGCTATAACCAGCGCAAATGTGGCAGGTTCACAAGGTCTTTATGTCGGAGGCTGGAATAGCTTCGGAGATAGTCTTTGTAATGATGATTGGAGTCTCCAGAGAACTGTGCGGCAGCGGACGGGTTAAGATCTGGGTAAATGGCATCGGATCGATGCGGGCTCGGGCAGGTCAAAGACCATTTTTCGGGTTATCTCCAGAGTGTCTTCCATTCTGTCCCGAGCGCTCTCATACAGGATGTTAACACTGCTTTCGCTGGCGACCAGAATTCTGGAGATTGATAATTTCCGATGTGCATGGTGATGATTAGGGCATTGTTGTGTGGGAAGTACACGGCGCTGGCATCAGCTTTAGAGAATGAGATAGGCCTACTCAGGAACAAAGGCGGGCCAGTCAACACTTTGGATAGTTGCTTCAATCAACCTCATTGATGTAGATGGACTTCTCTCTCCAGGTGGTGCCTTCCAGTGGGCAAGCACCGAAGGTGGCATCGACCTCTTGGTAGTTGATGAGGGTGTGATACACAAAGATTCCTCTGTTGCTGATCTTCAGGAGTCTTCTTTTGAACCTTAACTTTTGAGGGTTATTTGTGGTTAAAGATTAATCCTTGAGGTACCCCCAATTGACAAGTTCTTGGAGCTGCTTTCAGAGGGACCGACAAGTACACTATACGATGGTCCATCCTTTCATGTAAAGCACAATAATCGCTAGCTCTGGGGCCCTATGAGTTAGGCGAAAGTGAACTCGGACGCCTCAACTGGATTGGTCTTGGATGGTGCTAAAGATTCAATCGATGGAGGTCTTAATGGAGTGAAGTTAGTATCAACCCTTGGACCTCAACGGAGTTCCAGAAGGAACATGGTTGAGATCGCTTCTTGAAGTCATCTTGCTCTCAGTTCTGAGCTTTCTTTAGAGGAGCATATGGTAGTTTTACCCTATCCTCCTCTCTCTCCTGCATGGTAAGTTAGCTTGTTGAGCCCTGTGTTACTTCTTCCAGTTGAACATACTTCATGTTAGTGATGTCTGATCGGGGGAGAACCGTGCACGAAAACATGTGTTTTAGAAATCAATGAAATTATATGTGCTTTAGTTTTCTCGATACTTGCGTTATAGTATATAGGTATACGGGTCGAATCCACATGGACGGGAGACTATAGAAGCATTAACAGTTCATTCATGTTGGTTGTTAATAAGTTCGTCTTTGTTAAAAAAAGAGGAAAAAAGGAAAAAAAAAACTAGAAGTGATAGGTAGAGAAGGCAATGAAAACGACAAATGAAAGAAGTAGTTTTGGTGGAGCAAAAACAAGAAATAGAATCGAAGTTAAAAACATTTGTGAAGTGATTTAGAAAGTGGTGTTAAAAACAAAATAAAAAAGAAAGAAAGTTTGTGGTGGAGATATAAAACAAAGTGATGAACGAAGAAGATGATGAAAACGATGATAAGAAAATGGTAAAGTGTTTTTGGAAATGGGTTTTAAAAACAAAGTAAAAGAGAAGAAAAACTCATGGCCACTAACTATTAAATACTCCACTAATCATGCTAACCTCTTAGTGATAGTTACCTCACCATGGATCCTTGGCCATCACTAACCCTCAGCTTCTTCAAGAGATGTTTCAAAGTATGACACATAAGATTATTCTTTACATTCAAATTTGCATCAAAAGCAAGCTAATGCAACATTAGATCATTAAAACCAGTTAAAAGTAAGCATGAAATAAGAGAGTTAGCAAGTTGATGTTACAACCCATCATCATGAGCCATCAATGGCTCTTGCAAGAGCAAGACCTTGAAGAGGCTATTAGATTCATGTGGATTATCATGTGAGTGGTTGGATGATTAGTGGTTAGTAGTTAGATTGCCATGAGAAAAAAGTTAGCTAATAATCATGTTAGAGGTTAGAGAAGAAATCATAGAAGGAAAGGAGAAAGCTTTCATTGATTGTGACTATCTATTACATTAATCTCTCTCTTTCTCTCCTGAATCAACTCTGCCCTAATACATGATCTAAAAGAGAAAAAATATGATAGACGAAGAAGAAGAATTACACTACTTTACATTATAGAAGAAGAAAATCCTAGCCTACTGTTTTCCAACCTCGTTTCTGGCCCTCAACATGAGTATTTATAGACAAAAGAACTCTCTGGAAGATGAGACTAAGCCACGCGTCGAAGATCGATGTGTGGGCCCACTACCTTATCGCGGATCCGTGGCAATTGTCGTGTTTCAGTGACAATACCAAGGATATAGGCCCCTGGTTTTGCCCTGCTGCTTCGTCTAGCTACGAGAAGGTTCTGTGTATTTCTATATTTTGGTAATTTGAACCCGTATTTCTCCAGATTCATCCCCAATTTCTGGATCCAATGTATTTTCTAGAAGCTCTGTAGCTTAATCTCCTAGAAATGTAATTTAATTACTCGAAATTGGGTTTAATTAGGCTCTTATTCTAATTTTTCCCTGTTCTCTTGATTATCAGCAAAATAGATCAAAATACGTTTTAGAAACGATATTTTATTCATAAATTGGTAGAAAATGTGATATGTAGATGCAGAATTGAAAACTAATCACACCCCTACACTTATCTTTAGCTTGTCCCTAGCAAAATAAGAAAAAAAACTAAACTAAGAATATTATTACACCACTTTCACAGGTGACGCGATTGCACTGAGCATATGCAACAAGCCGTTAAACCTCTAAGTTTCTCTTAGAGGAGAAATTTTGTCTCCTGAGGATTTTCAGCGGATTACACCCATAAAACCCATAAAGAAGAAAATAAATGTTAGTATTTTTGAAAACACATTTTGAAAGAGAGAAAAATTTTCAAAATATTTTTGCAAAAATTAAGTTACTAAGATTACAAATTCATCAAAATTATTCGTCCTTAAACTTAGTTTATATGCAAGATCTTATCATCAATTAAGGTAAGAATTCAAAATTGGATTGAATAAATTGATCTCTCATAATCACCTAGATAATATGCACTTTTGTAATAGTGTAATTTTTTGGGATTTCAACTCTAATCATCAAGCCATTTATTTTTTTATATACATATATATTTTTCTTCTTTTTCTTCACTTAGCTTTCTTATAGGCTTTCTAGTTTACCCGGATAGTGAGTCTTTAGCCGGTGACTCTCAAATCAGACGACCTTAGAGCACCAGATGAGAAAACATCCATCGGGCTTAAAGATTCGAGTAAATAAGATCACAAACTTAAGGGAATTATTTGTTTTTTATCACCATTTAGGCGTGAATAATCATGCTTCTTGAGGCATAATTATTCAGATTTAATAAGTGAATTTTTCTTTACTCATAAATATAATATTTTTTATTTACGACATTTTAAGTCTTTTTTCCATTCAAAATGTGTAAGTGTGAAGTGCATACTCTCTAAGACAAAAATTTCAAGATCAAAATCTTTTCAATCTTCTTACTTAACTTATAATCTTAAATAAGATCCATTATTTCGAGTAGGTTTAAGATGTCATAATTGTGGTTTTCTTAATTTCTAAGATAATCTTAATTTCTTAAAAATAGATCAAAATTTTTGTTTTGCTTCAAAAAGTTTTTAAAGAAAGAAAAAATCCTATACAAAAAGAAAGATTCTAAGAATATCCTAAAAGAAGTAAAAAAGAAAGAAAATCTAAAAACTCTACGTTAGTAAACCCTCTCCCCCCCCCACTTATCTCCTGCATTGTCCTTAATGCATCGTGAATGTATGTATTCATGAAAATACATAGGGGAGGAGAATTCAGCTCAAGGTGGTGGTTCTGATGGCGGTCTGATTGGTACACAAAATATGGCCCAATCAAAATTATGTGAAGTTCGCAGGAACCGGTGACCTCTCTAATATAACCCACATTATAATGTGAACATGTATGATTTTTATTAAAAAATTTACCCATCAAATTTGTAAATTTTAAAAATAATTTCAGAGTCATTATTATCAACACCTTTATCTCAAAATTGAGTATGAAATGATGAAATGATTAATTTGGACCCAGAAAGTATAGGAACTAAAATCGACTTAGGAATTTGACTGAAATCAAGTAAAGATTCTGGAGTCAAAATCTGATCAGGAAGTAGGTCCAAATCAAGAAGTTAAAACTCTAATTCACATTCATTTTCCTATAATCAAATGTGACTTTCTAAGATTGGTGATTCAAGTTCAAGAAAGACAGGTATAAGAATCAAAATTGGCTCTAAAATATTGCTCAAATTGGGTAACAAACAGGAGTCAATATTGATTTAGAAATTTGAACTGGATCACAAACTTGAGGATCGCCTATTTGAGTTCAATTTCATGAAAATAAAAACTTGCCAATTTGTCAATGGGACTTTCAGAAGTATGATACTAGTCAAATTCAATATGTTGATCTTGAAAGATAGGTGATTCACTTTCATGATGAACGGGTACAGGATTCAATACTGACGCGGGAAAGTGATTAGAATCGGGTAAAGATACTAGAGTCAATATTGAGTGAGGAAGTGAAATTGAATTACCAAATTGAGGTTCATAATCACATTCATGCTCAAGTTCATTTTTAGAAAAGAGATAACTTGCTAAAATGTCAATGTAAAATTTGAGTTTAGTCAAGTTCAAATGGGTATGATGAAATTGAATCTTGGTTTCCAAAACAACATGATTCTTGGATCCAATTGATAGGGTTAGAGATATCAAGATCAGTCAAAAGTTAATAAGAGAGAGTTTCCTCATTCCTATAATCATTGAACAATTTGCTCATTATTGCGTCTAATCTACTGATAGGCTGGGTAACAGAATTTCGAGTTTGAATCATATCTTTCATACTCTGTGCAATCGGTTCTTCTTGAAAATGTGAGTATGGACGTTGATTTTGAAAATTATAGTGAAATCGTGAGTCCATCAGATTTTGATATTGTTACTCAGACTCACAAAAGCTTTCATACTCTTTTCTAAGATAAATCTTTTTACAATTGGGTGTTCTGAAAAGAAGTATATGAAGCTTGGTTATGAGAAAATAGTGAGTCTAATATGTTTTGAGATTGTCGCTCAGCCTCACGCAAGAGTTTAATACTCATTTTCAGGACTGATAGTTTTTCATTTTGAATAGGTGGGACAGGAAAGGATGAGAATGAATCTTGAAATTGTGGTCGAAATGGTGAGTTCAACATATTTTGGGACTGTTGCTCGGACTCACGCTAGAGTTTCATACTCATGTCCAAGACTGATGGTTGTTCATTCTCAAGAGGTGGGACACAGTATGAATCTTGAAAAAATTGTGTATATGGGGGGCTAACATGTTTTGAAATTGTCGCTCGGCCTCCTGCATGGCTTCTATACTCTTTTTTAACTCAGATTTTTCTTCTATGGGTTGTTGTAGAAAAGGATTATAGGAAGCACGATGTTGGGAAAATTTTGAAAATTATAAGTCGAGTTTCTTTTATTGGGACTCAAGCATGGCTTTTACGGCTTCCATACTCTTTTCTAACTTAGATTTTTCTTCTATAAGTTGCTGTAAAAAAGGAGTATATGAAGCTTGGTGTTGGAAAGATTATGAATAAGCGCATTTTGACGTTGTTATTGGAATCAAGCATGGCTTCTAAGACTTCTATACTCTTTTCTAACTCAGATCTTTCTTCAATCGGTGGTTCTAAAAAAGGAGTATAGGAAGCAAAATTGAGGAATGAATATTGTGAAAATTATGGATAAGGTGGTTGAAAATTAGACCCGAGGAAGGTGAATCCGCGTTGACTCTGTGAAGAGTTGAAATTATTCTGCAGATTTTGATCATATGATTGGAGGTATGGATTATATTGAGTCGAATACATCCAATCTGGTTTATTTGGTTTGTCCTTATTGTGTAAAGCCGGGTTGAAATTATTCGAGTCAAATGAGATCGAGGTGAAATATGAATTCATTTTAGGATTGAAAGAATTATTATTGTTGAAATCTATTTCACAAACAAATACAACAAAAAGAAACAAACAAGCAAACAAACAAATAAAAAAGAAAGAAACAAGCTTATGCTAAGATTGACCTAGACCTAGACTTAGATGACTCCTAACTGGTCGACAGTCGAGGAGAGGGTATCTGATCACAAGAGTTAATCGGTCA
This sequence comes from Agave tequilana, assembly GCA_038442645.1. Lineage (NCBI taxonomy): Eukaryota > Viridiplantae > Streptophyta > Magnoliopsida > Asparagales > Asparagaceae > Agave > Agave tequilana. Next base: position 21,606 of record JAVJIF010014535.1, on the reverse strand, counting down.
GGTACAGACAAAATTTAGTGGGAGATATCCATGCGTAACGAGACTTAATTACGCCAACCACTAAATCTTTGAGATTTAACCTCTTAATCCCCAACCTTAAACACCGATTTGGCGAAAGTCAGGTACTAAAAACTCTCTCTCGAGGTCAATCTCTTAATGAGTCTGAGATGTCCCTAGAGGCCAACATTTATCAATTTTTATTTAGGCTTGGGTTGTGTGAGTGGAGAGGTGGTTTTTGGGCTAAGCGAGGGTAATGACTTCCCCATATTATCTTGTATTGGGTTATGTCTTTAAGTCTGATTCGTGCAAATGTTCAATATAGACAAGAATTAAACACACAAAGTGAGTAAATCACCCACGTGTTTATCCTATCCTATATCCAATGCAATATGTACACCTAAGTGCAGATCACAACAACAAAACAAAATATAGTATATTAGAAAGAAATTGACACATGCCCACGATGCAAATGTCTAAATCGTATTAATACGTCCAATTTACTATTTTTTTTGTTTATTATTGCAGTGTGCCGGCGATCAAAATAGAAAACTAGCAGCAGAATATAGTAATTTATGAACAGTTGAAGCACCATGCAAAATTTAGGATTTTTAGACCCTAACAATGGGCATCTGCACGGCTTCCAAGGGCTTGACGTGGCCAAGTAGTGGAAGCAGACTCCCTGCTTTTGAGAGCAGGAAGATGCAAGCAACTTTAGACTTCTGCAATGTTTAGTTTATGTAAAAATTGACCTGCACACAAAAACTGAGAAAAAATGTTAACAAAAATGTGAGTTCAAATCATTCCCATTCCTGGCAATGGAACCAAAATTTGATTGGGGGAGAACCGTGCACGAAAACATGTATTTTAGAATCAATGAAATTATGTGTGCTTTAACTTCCTCAATACTTCCGTTGTAGCATATAGGTTATACGAGTCAAATCCACAGGGACGGGAGGCGTAAAAGCATTAACAACATTCACGTTGGTTATTAATAAGTTCTTCTTTGATAAAGAAAGAGAAAAAAGTAGAAGAAAACAAGAAGTGATAGGTAGAGAAGGCGATAAAAACGGCAAATGATAGAAGTGGTTTTGGTGGAGCAAAAATAAGAAATAGAATCAAAGTTAAAAATGTTTGTGAAGTGATTTAGAAAGTGGTGATAAAAACAAAATAGAAAAGAGAGAGTTTTGTGGTGGAGAAATAAAACTAAGTGGTGAACGAAGAAGATGATCAAAATAGTGATAAGAAAATGGTAAAGTGTTTTTGAAAATGGGTTTTAAAAACAAAGTAAAAGAGAAAAAAACTCATGGCTACTAACTACTAAATACTCTACTAATCATGTTAATCTCTTAGTGATAGCTGACTCACATGGATCCTTGGCTATAAAATCATTAGTTTTTTCAAGAGATATTTCATAGCATGACACATATCATTATTTTTCACATTCAAACTACCTCTTAGGGATAGTTGTCTCACATGGATCCTTGGCTATCACTAATCATTAGTTTTTTTCAAGAGATGTTTCAAACATGACATATAAGATTATTTTTAATATTCAAACTTGCATCAAAAGCAAGCTAATGCAACATTAGATCATCAAAATAGGTTAGAGGCAAGCACGAAATAAGAGAGTTAGCAAGTTAGATGTTACAACCCATCATCATGAGCCATCAATGACTCTTGCAAGAGTAAGGCCTTGTAGAGATAGATTCATGTGAATTATCAAGTTAGTGGTTAGATTATTAGTGGTTAGTAGTTAGTTTGCCATCAGAAGAAAAGTTAGCTAATAGTCGTGTTAGAAGTTGAAGAAGAAATCATGGAACGAAAGGAGTAAGCTTTCCATTATTGATATTCTCTATTATATCAATCTCTCTCTTTCTCTCCTTAATCAACTCTGTCCTAATACATGATCTAAAAGAGAAAAGAAAATATGAAGAAGAAGAAGAAAAACTACACTACTCTACACTATAAAAGAAGAAAACCTTAGCCTACTGCTCTCCAACCTCGTTTCTGGCTTTCAACATGAGTATTTTAGGCAAAAGAACTCTCTAGAAGACGAGATGAAGCTACACTTCAAAGATTGACGCGTGGGCCCACCACTTTGCCGCGGATCCGCGGCAATTGCCCCATTTCTAAGTTCCTGGTTTTGCCCTGCTGCTTCATCTAGCTGCGACAAGGTTCTGCGTATTTCTAATTTTTGGTAATTTGGACCCGTATTTCTTCAGATTCATCCCCAATTTCTATATCCAATGTATCTTCTAGAAGCTCTTTAGCTTGGTCTCTAAGAAATATAATTTATTTACCCAAAATTAAGTTTAATTAGGCTCTTATTCTGATTTTCCCCCTATATTCTTTATTGTCTTCAAAATAGACCAAAATAGGTTTTAGAGCTTTATTTATAAATCAGTAGGAAAATGCGATATACAGATGCAGAATTGGATACTAATCATTGTTGTGCTTCACTATTTGCTTGTAGAAGGAAGGGAAGGGTCAGTCTGCAGCCTGAAAATGAACACGGCTGCAGCAACATCGTCGCTACAATTATAAACCATGGTCATCTGGTTCTGAAAATAACTGATGTAGAGTTTGAGAGTTTCTTCTGGCTTCATCTTGACAGTGAGGAGATAGTTGTTGTTCCTCTTGAACTCTTGTCGCAAGGCGTCTTAGTTAACGAAGGTGTTGCTAGCCTCCTCAAAGCTTCAAAGAGACTGGGACGAGAGGGAATATAACCAATTTAAGGTCGTGGCCTTGAGACTGAAAAGAAATACTCAACACATAAGGTGGTCTTCATGGAAGTAGACTACCATCCTGAACCGGCAGGCTCAGAGATGTAGGATAGGGTTGGTTACTCTGGTGTAGCAATCAAAACTTGGTATCATGAACTTCTTTGGGAATAGATGGGATGTGATTTCCTCCAAAAGAGGAAAATAGGAAATTCATATGATGGAGGATTAAGGGCCACCACGGGATTGCTAAAGATACAAAAAAGAGAAATATACCTTTCAGGTCAGGAGCACGGGTGTGGTGCCCTTGGGCGTGAGAATATGTGTTCATGTTTAAGAGAAGATGAGAATACTTGTGTATAGTGACTAGAAGCGAATAGACTAGTGAGCTCTCAATGCACACATAACTGCTTCGGTCTCAGCAACTGTACGATTGGCATATTTTGATTTCATTGTAACTGCCCAGATTGCGCCACCTGATGGTTGGATCACTGTGCAGAGATATCCGTTACTATCCATAACATCCTGCATTGATGTTGGGGCATTTAACCTTTGGAACGTGGGGATGATCTGAAGCATAACGAAATCAGTGAATTAAGGGGATCATGCCGCCCACCTGTAACCAGCGCAGATGCAGCAGGCTTCACAGGGTCATTATGTCGGAGGCTGGAGTAGCTTCGAGATAGTTTTTGCAATGATGATTGGAGTCTCCAGAGAACTGTTCGGCGCCAGATGGGTAGAGGGGTAAGTGGCACCAGATCGATGTGGGCTCGGGCAGGGCCCGAGGCTTTCTCTTTGGGCACATGTTGGGCTTGCTGGCATGTTGGGCCTGTTGGCGAAAAGGTGATTGGCCTCTTGGGGCGCCTCTGAGATGGCAGGATACATGGCCTGATGTCAACGGGCGTCAGGAATCGACCACTACACAAGGAAAGCTTAATTTTCAAACAGACTGGCCATCTCGTATCCATAAGTTCTTGGGAAGTTCTGGGGTTTCAATTGCTTGTGATAATTTGTACTTGTTGAAATGTGTGCATTTGATTCTGGCCAACAAGTCTGGTCTAAATGTATCATCTTTTATACTTGTTTGGCTAAGGAACTTAAATTCATAATCCAAATAAACTTTAATCTCAAATATAAGATACTTGGTTATATCAACTTATATTTGGTTATATCAATATGATAGCTTCTGCAAGTAGAGTTGGAGCTAAATCTTGGTTTCTGCAATAAGCTTTTTGGTCTGTAGGTTTTTATTGATATACGACCGAGTTTATGTCAATGTGTGAGTATGCCCACCGTCGAGATTGAATCTAGCGTGAAAAATCCCTTCGTGATCAAGATTTGAGATTTACATTGTTTACCATGCACATACGTGGATCAATATATTTTTAACAATGCCAATGAAGGAAAATCCTAATAATAGGTTACAAATTAAGCAATGCATGGACTAAAAAGGTAAAACCCTTTTGGACATGATCATGCTATTAATGTCAACATCCTACGTATGGCTCATGTCACCAAGGAACTAAAAGCAAATTTTCATGGACGGAACAAAATTAGAAATTTCGAGGTAAAATTACTTCAAGTAGCCAAAATGAACTCCCTCTGGAATCAATTAATGTTATTTTTTTATCAATTTTGACCATCATTGTGGTTTGGATTTCGCCCATTGCAGTCATTCAAATCCAGTGAATTCACACATCTCAGTCTGAATCAAGATTGGCATCGTTGGGACCGTCATGGATCTCGTTCTGACAGTCTTCGATATCATCCAAAATATCCTGCTAAACCAAACAATAAATAGCATGGAAAAGAATCGGTACAAGTACATTGCAAGACCAGCCCTAAATCTGTGGAAACATTTCCAAAATTCAATTTACACCTCACCCTACCCACTCCCACCAAACTAACGGAACTACAAGCATAAACTCATTCGATCAGGACTGAACACCTTGTAAACAAGGACGACAACACGAGTCATCCACTGCCTATGAGTAGGAGGTCTTGTGGATCTCTCAGGGTACGCAACTCATTCTTTATTCTCATTTTCAGTGGTTTCTCCGCTGAGTGTGATTGACCTTGCTATCTTACATATTTCCAGAACTGACTGCATACCGAGTTGAGGATGTATCATTTGGTGCTTTCATTGAAATCTTAATCTGTTTGAGGTGCGAAATCAGCTCCACGGTCTGGGCTTGACCTTTCCTAATTGTGAGACATCCATAACGGAGAACCGAGGAGCTACCCACGACGCAGGAGATCAAAGAAATTCTCAGAAAAGAGAAAAATTCATGAATGATCCGCAGGCACCAAATTCGAAGGGAGAATCCAATAGAAAAAACATATCAATTGAATTCAAGGATTTCATAGAAGGGGATAATGCAACAAAAAACATTGAAGAAATTTTCTCTAAAATATCTGCTGCTTGATCAAAAACGGATCATGTAGTTGTTTCCCATGTGACAAGACCTTTAATTGAAAGTTATTGGTGTGAAGGAAGAGAAAGTATTGAGATCTGAGGATTAAAGTTCTTGAAATGTCTCTGAACCTACAGAAAAAGAAGATTAAAGAGAAAAATATTAGCAGTAAAAGTTGTACAACAAGAGAGAACCAATCAGAATCATTACTTGGAAATTCGAAAAAAGAACAAGGAGTTGTATGTGGTTTTAGACGAAATAACCTTAATAAATAGACTCAGATCTAAATTATTGCACTGCATTTTAGTTATCAAGAATCATACTTCTTGGCAATAATTAATATATAATCTTGAGAAATATTCAAGAACGGACAACTAGTAAAAGATCAATAATAAATCCACTGATCAGAAATCCCTAGTTGTAAACTAACCCTATTCTCATTTTTGTCTCCAATAGGTCTTTGCTCAGGTAGAAACCATCAATCGCCAAACCAATGCTTAGAATCTGTTGTTGGGCCACAGCTACAAGATTGGGGGTGGGCATGACTGTTGCAGATCCGTCGAGCTTCCACCGCATCATCTCTCTTTACGGAGATATATCACCTATTGTTCCTTTGAATTGATCACAATCAACATATACCTTGTGCGGAGAGAGTCTAAAATTTTAATGGTGGAGTTTTTTAACTCCTTGGTGTTAGTACAGATTTTACATGAAGTGTTAGGATGCAGCAGATACGTGAATACGCTAACAAAAGAAGCAGATTGCTTTGTCTGTCGACAGTTCGTCTCGAATATTGATAGAGCCTTGTCAAAAAAACGCCCCATGAATGTCGACAGGTTTTTCCCGAAAGTCAGTGGCTCAGTCTGTCGATAACCAATAGGCCTGTCGATAGCGTTTGGTCTCTGGGCGGCACTCAAGTTGGATTCAGAATTCATTTCTAATCCGAATTTAGAGTTTTTGATTTCCTTATTTTCATGGGCTCTGAGACTATATAAACAGGGTTCCCGTTGATTGTACCATGTACTTGATTAATTTTAATAAGATCACTCTCCCTTTCTGTCCGAGGACTAGGCAAATTGTCAAACCTTGCTAAATCTTATGTTTTCGTTATCTTCCCTTTGATTACTTTGTTTGTGTAATTGGTGACTATTCTTGATGTTATTGTTCTTTGTTGCTTGAGAGATTCCAACATACCTGAGATGTAAATGGTGTTGGGAACCTGTTGGAGATATACGTGCAAACTCCAGAGTATGTCGCAGAATAGTCACTAATTTGCAAGAAGAAACAAAGAGGAAGTAAGCGAGAAAACACAGATATAACGAGGTGTGGCAATTGCCTACGTCCTCAGGGCAGAAGGGGAGAGAGATCTTATTAATCAATCAAGTACAGAATTACATGATACAATACATTGGGACTATACCCCTCAATATATAGCCACATAATCCACAAAGAAAAGAAAACTAAAACCTCTGAATTTGGATCTGAAACAAATTCAAAACTTGCTTCAGATTCACTCAGAACTTAAGCGCTGTCAACGGCTAGAGTGGCCCGTCGACAGCCTGAGACACCCTGCTCCGGGAAATCGCTGTCGACAGCAGCCAAAGAGGCATGTCGACAGCTTGAGACTTTCTATTGACATCTCTAGTATCAGCTATCGACATCAGATGGGCTTGTCGACAGCTTTGCATGTACTTGCATTTGCTGTTATTGTCTGCCTCTATGTTAAACCTCTAATGAGTTAAAAACTCTCCCAAAAGATTTCATACACTCTCCCCCACAAATCGTTTGATCCGTTTATTGCTTATAGTTTTATGTGTCCGATTTAGAGTGGTGCAGGAGGCTATGCTCATAGCAATACAGTTCTGCATGCCAAGCTATATACAAGCTAAGATTTTGTTTTTTGTTTTTTGTTTTGTTTTGTTTTGTTTTGTTTAATAGTGAAGAGGCGCAAGAAAACACCCAAATGTCACACGTGCGAAGGTTCGAATAGGTGATCTATCGGAGCTCTTACAAACCCAAAGACTGCCTGAAATACCACGTGGGAGGGACACCTTAGATTTCGTTATAGCGGAGTTTGCTAGGTTATGTGAACGAGTTTTTGACCGAGCCAATCTCAAAGCGAGCCTCAAGCTTGTTACCAGAAAGAGAGAAGAAAGTGAGAGCAGCATATGTCCTTCGGATAGATGCGCACAATTGCACCAGGCAGAGATGGTGCACGTGGATGGATAGAAGAAAAAAAGCCAAAGACGAGGATAGGGTTGAAGTTCTGCCCACACAGCAATGGGAAACGAAAAGCGCATGCCAAGTAATGCACGAAGCCCTTTTCTTGCATGTGAGGCCAAGATTGAGGCCGTCTTTTTCGATCCGAGCTTGCCTCCGATCCACCCACGTCTCGACCCGCGCTTATCCTCTCACATTCGCGCATGCCCCACTTTAGAAGCTAACCACCTCATAAATGCATGCCTATATGCATCTCTAGCTCCCAGCTTTGATTGAAATGAGAAGAGCCACTTAAGCGTTGAGCATTCCTCATCCCATCTCTCCCCCTCTCGTTCTCATGGATACGGCCAACACCACCACCACGGTCGTTACCGCCGACACCACCAAAGCCAAGGAATTGGAAGGATTGACCACCACCTTCAATATGCGCTCTCTCTCGCTTCACCTCCCATGCAAGTAAGGATCATGTCCTATATCATCATAACATTATCCATATATTGACTTTGCGTTGGCCTTGGGGACTCATCTCTCTTCTTGATTTGTAACGTATTTTGTAGGAGGAAGGGGCTGTCCAAATACTTCTCCGGCAAAGCTCGGTCTTTCGCCTGCCTGACCGATGCAAGTTGCGTTGAGGATCTTCAGAAACCGGAGCTTCCAGAGGCAAAGCGGAGGAAGTACTCCGATCGACAGGGGATGACCGCAACAACATCGCCTCCTGCTGCAACCGCTTGCAGGAATAATGAACCAAGCAGTAGTTCATACTGCAGGCCGTGTGTTGAAGCGTAGATTGAGAAAAAGGGCAAAGTTTGTCTTTTAACGTTTTTTTTTTTTTTTTTTGGTATAGAATTGAACAGAGAAAGAAAACCTTGTTCATAATTATTCTTTTTTCCATTTTTTTCATTCTCCTTCAATGGAATGGGGATCAAAAATATTTTACCCATGTGAACAAGTCGCATAGGATACCTCGACTGATCGGAGTCAATCATCAATACAGACCAAAGCACGAATGTACACAATTTTGGAATTGAAGTACAAGCAATGTGAACAATGAAATCACCGAGTGCATGGCTTCTCATGAAATTCTACCAATTTATACAAAATCCAAGTTATGAAATCAAGTGAAATTTAAGAGAGTGACAAAAAACTTAAAAAACGAAAAGGGGAGGGGGGTGATCAAAAGGAATAAACAATATAACACAACGCCCCAAATGCGTTCGATTGTCAGAGCTGGACCTGTTCATTATTGGAGGCGCCTTCTACTCTTTTTATAATGGATAAACTACACCTTCCTATATCTTCTAATTTCATGTGTCACGTTTCTAGTTCTAACAATGCATATATTTACTCCCCCGTGAGATTAAGCAAGCTAAAGTTGGTGCCTGACGAGCACGGCCCACTAAACAAAAGATAAATCATGGCCCGAATCAGATCTCGCCAAAGGTAAGGATTCAAGAGAGCAGACAATGGCTGTTCCGCTGTATATTCCCGACATTTTCCACTCCACTCCTTCATCATAAACCTCTTGTAGCTGATTCTGCCCAACCATATATGGTAATTTGAACTGTCTCGTCAAATGATACCTATCAGGTCACCAGGTGTACCACATACTAGCACAGCTAGGGGTGCAAACAGGCCTGTCCGGCTCGCTTACGTGCACATGCCCGGTCCGGCCCGGCACGACTCAAACACTTAATTTTTTACAATTAAAAAAAAAACTTAGCCGTTTTATTTGAAGGGTGCAAAAAAAATTGCAAAATGCCCCTCAAATCAGTTGGGGCATGTCAGCTCGGGTTCACCCAGGCCCAGTCGCGGCCCGAGACTCGGGCCCTGCTCGAGTTTGCGTAAACAGGCCCACAGTCCGGCCGGGCCGGGCCAAACTCAAGCCAGGCCGGGCTGACCCGCCCCAGTTGGTTTGGGGGGTATTTTGCAATTGTTTTTACAAAACCCCCAAATGGCCCGATTTTTTTTTTTTGAATTGTAAAAAATTATGTGTGGTTTGGGGGGTATTTTGCAAAATTTTTTTACAAACCCTCCCCAAAATAGGCGGGCTTTTTTTTTTTTTTTTTTGAATTGTAAAAAAATTATGTGTTTTCTAGAGTTTGAATGCAAGACCCTGACACCCCACTTCAATGCACTAATCACAGTATCAAATTGAAGGTTGAAAAAAAATTATATTTATTATAAGTTTTTTTTAATTATCTGGGCCGACTCGGCCCAGCTGGAACTCGGGTCGTGCCCCAGTCCTCCAGATGGGGACCGGGCTGGGGCACCCGCCTTTTGCGTGAGGGCGGGGACTTGGCCCGGCCCGGTCCTTGACCCGACGGGCCGGCCCGGGCCGGCCCGTTTCGAATCCCTAAGCACAGCCAATTTATATAATGCGCCCAAGCAGCGCGCCTCCGCCAACTAAAGTAGGCATGAGGGGCACCTAAGTTCTCCTGCATGTTGAAATGTTTGCACAACGCCCTCCTCACATTTTCCTTCCTCGCAGCCCGAGGGGCTTTCCTATTCCGGCCACTTGGGCACGTTGTGGCCACAACACTACTGAAAATATCCAACACGAGCTAGGCTGGGGCATTGGTGGCTTATTACATCCAACAGAGTATTTTATGATTTTCTTGGCCTAATTTTCTCCAGTGGCTGTTTCACACGCAATTCAAGCAAAGCTCTTGCCAAAAAGGTTCTCATTGTTCTTGTTCATGCAATTTGGACAATAGAGGATAGCTGAAATTTAAAGGTCATGCAGTACGTTAATTAACCGCCAAGCATTAGTTGACGCATAGCACAACAATAAATAATTATAACTGTATATGTGTGTCTCATAGAAGTCATCTGTTATTGTCTTTTACCTTCCTTTCTTTTTCTTTTGTCTTCTGGTTCTCATGATTGCTTTCCTAGAGCCTTAGCCCTTTACTAATATCCAATTGAAAGAGTCGTCGGCTTCAATGTCTCATATTGACAAAAACCAAAAAAATCGCTTTGGAGTGTTTCCTTTCAACCTTCGAACTGGCATTTGTGCTTCGGAGGAGTATGAGTAGCGTGCGTTAGCTGTAAGTTTTCTAGCTTTTAGCTAAATCTCTGCTCATTGGGCAAAGTCTCTATGATTAATTGATTTGCATTGGCCTAGGGGTGTAGTTCACAATCTAGCTCCCTTCATGTATATACTAATATTTCCTTCGCTATTCCATGACCGAGAAAAAATCATCATAATATGAATCACAATGAATCTGCAGTGTATGCTCAGACACAAGAAGAAATAACGTAAAGATGAGTAGAGTTTAACGATCAATGAATGCAGAGAAACATCAATGAACGCAGATCAAAACAAAAGCTGGAGCCAAAGGGTTTTATTCTACAAAGAAATTTATCATACCACACTTTGAGGTGCAGTGTTACCTCATCCTTTCATCTCTTCTTCCTTAGTTATTGCTTTACAGTTGAATTCAGCTAAAATAAATTGGATTAGTGGATGTAATGGACTCCAACACTGGCATGAGATCATGACTCTGTACGGCCTGTTGGATTCAGGAAGTGGGTGGAAATGAGAAAGTGGGAAGTAGAGTTTTTTTCTTTTTTGAAAAATGTGAATTTGTGTTTATTTTTTTTGATATTTGATTGGTAGTTGAGAAGTAAAAGTGAAAAAGCATATTGTGTTTTTCGGTGTTTGGTTAATAATGTTAAAGTGGAAGTAAAAAAGTTGACCACAAAGTTGACTGTAAAATAATATTAAAATAAAAATTAATTATGAAAAAATTAGACTGTAATTAGAATGCAAGTGAGATTTACATGTCTACAAAAATAACTGTTTTGAGGTACAACTTATTAAAAATAAGATTTACATGACCACAAAATTGCCTGTAGCACTCTAAAATGAGAAAATAATTGTGTAAAAGAGAAAAAGAAAAAGAAAAAAAGGGTTTTCTCATTTTCTTTTTTCAGTGTTTGGATGGACAGCGAAAGTGAGAAATGTCACTTTCCCACTTCCTCAATTCCGTCCACTTCCTTGAATCCAAACACCCCCGCAGCGAAAGTGAGAAATGTCACTTTCCCACTTCATCAATCCCGCCGCTTCCTTGAATCCAAACACCCCCTAGTGAAAATCTGTTGGTATCTTCTTCAGTGTGATTGTGCCTTGCAAACATTTATTTTCCAGGATTTTTCTTGCTTATATAACAGATGATATCTACAGACTTTTCAATCAAAGACAGCAAATTGCCAATAAGCAAATACTTGAATATCAAGAACCACACAAAAGAGGGAAACACCTGAAATGTTAGATCATAAAGCCTCCAGTGGACTTGCTAGAAATATGAAAATACAACCACCTAAAGAACATGCATTTCCTACACCATGAAGGTTTAGATCTGAAAGCCAACAGTACTGGAGTCACCAGCAACTGAAAATACAACCAAAAGGAGATACATTTCCAGAAATAAAAAGGATCTTCTCCATAGAACTTCCTCGCTTGCAAACATTTCAAATAGCTTGACGGTCCACAAACCCAGAACCTGCTTCTTGAGCTCTTTGCTGGGCACATCACTCTATAATCTGTAGAAAAAATTCAGAGATAAATGTTCAACGCTACTGTAGAAGGAACAAGCAGTAAAGAGTGCATGGAAAGTAACAGCAAATCTTTATCCCAATGCTTTAAGCATAGTGCATGTTGGAAAGTATGGGAGCAGAGTACAGAAAATTCAGCTGGCTTGACATTGTTTGATGGGAGGTAAGAAGACTACCAATGACCCCACATCCTTTTTATTGGTCTCATCAGAGTTGAAATTGGAATAATAGTTGTCTGAAACAACTGTACATTTAAGATGCCGTATTATATAATTCTGAGACTCCCACAAAGCTAAAATGTACACCAACTCCCAAAGTTGCAGTATCACTAGGATCGAAGCCAAGAACAGACAATTTTCCCTCCATAGAGAAAAACAAACAACTTTCACTAAAGCTTGTTTATAATAACTATTTAATAGCATATTTTTGGATAAATATGACAACACTTGTTGATTTGGATTCATCAGGTAAGAGATGTCTGGAAACAAATATACATTTACAATGCATAATATAATCTTATGAGACTTCCACAACTAAAATGTTCGTAGAACTTCCAAATTTTGTAAGTACCACTAGGGCAGGAACAACTAGGTCAGAAGCCAAGAAACCTCCAAAGTAGAAACAAACAATTTGCAGAGACATATTATCAGCAAAAACTTGTTGATAATTACTGCGCCTGTTTGGTTACTGTAAGTCTCAAGTCGCAAACTCTTTTACAGTTATAAGTAAGTTACATGCAAGTAAGTTTACAGTGTTTTGATGGTAATAAAATTGTGAGTAGGAACGTGTATTGTATTTTACGGTATTTAGCTGTCGTAATGTGTAACTCCTAAGTGTAAGAGTTGAGCGCAAAACTAACTGTTTGGTGATTTTAAATATTAAAAAAATTCAATAAATATTAAAAATATTAAATAATTAAATTAAATTTATTAGAAATATATTATATTAACTATTAAATAATTAAAAATTAGTAAATATTAAAATATTTAAATTAAATATATTAAAAATGAAACATTAAATAATTAAAATTTAATTTAATAATCAAAACTTATTAAATTATATTAAATATTATGAATCTATTAATTAAGTAAGAATTAAAATTAATAAAATGCATTATATTAATCTAGTAATGGAAAAGATTAATCTAGTAATAAAAAATTTAATATTAAAAATTATTAAATTATTAATAAAACTTTAAATATTTATTTGATAATTAATTTTTTAAATTTAAAAGATTAATCTAATAGTTTAAAAATATTAATCTAATTACAATTAACTGTCTGAAATACCAATTTGCATGACACAAAATTACTGTTTGTGCTACAAGTGAGCTGTAAGTGAGATTTGTATGACCACAAAATTAACTGTTTGTGCTACAAGTGAGCTACAAGTGAGCGGTAAGTGATTAACTGTTTGTGCTACAAGTGAGCTGTAAGTGAGATTTGTATGACCACAAAATTAACTGTTTGTACTACAAGTGAGCTGTAAGTGAGATTTGCATGATCACAAAATTAACTGTTTGTTTTACAAGTGGATCTTAAAGAGATGCAAATATCTTTTACGACTTACGGTCCACACAAATGTCATAAGTCGTAAGTCACAATTTTCACTTGCTACTTACAACCTTTACGGTGAAACAAACCATAAACATACTTTTTGATTAAATTTGTTCTGACCCCTAAAAGCAATGTCATTTTTTTCTTTTATCTGGAATTAATGTCCAATCCCTAAAAGCAATGTAGCCTTTAAGGGTGGAAGTGAGGAAGGAGGAATTGAGGAAGTGTAATAATTCCCTTTACTTAAACATACTTGAATGTTGTTGGGAAGTGTGGTTTGGAAAATATTTGTCTTTTCGGTGTTTGAATGGTAATGGAAAGTGGAAGTGGAAAAGTTGACCACTAAGTTGACCTAATATTAAAATTTTAAAAAAATAAAATGGACTGTAATTAGAATGCAGTGAGATTTCTGATCTTAACTGTTTGTCTACAACTTATTACAAATGAGTTTACATGACCACAAAATTAAGTACCTTCTGAAGTGAGGAAATGATTGTGTAGAGAAAAGAAAAGAAAAGGAGTTTTCTTATTTTCCTTTTCCTAGATAGGAAAGTGAGAATTATACGTCCCATTTTTACTTCCGTCCACTTCCTTGCAACCAAACAGCCTTAAGAAGGAAAAACAGATGTTGACTCAATCCATGAATTTGCATAATCTTTTCCAGATGTTTCAAGGCCCTTCTCTCAGCAAAATACTCTCCAATTTTTTCTTCGAAAACCTGTGACAAACTTGATCCATCACTAAGTTTAATTTCACATACTATGTACTGACGATAAATATCTGCTGCAAACAATTTATGTTGCTTTCTTCCCCCATGTAAAAATATCTACATGCAAATCGTACATTTGCTGCAAATATCCCAAATTGTTTTACTAGAGAAGGTGCATGGATGGAGACCAACCCTTGCGCTTTCTAGGTGGTATCTTATAACAACCTAATGGTACTGCGAATAATAATGCTTTGACAAAGTTGATGAAAGCAGTCTCAGCTGTCAGATAACATTTGATCAAACTAGAATCATGATCACTGATAGCAAAAACTGTACTGGGGTAGTAGAGAATAATCAACCATCAAATGGTTGAATACGTGAGATTGGATGAGGTACTGACAAGGTCAACTCTTTGCTTATCTTGGAAGGGAACAATTTCATGCAAATGGGGTGTGTCAATTCTGAATGTCTTTACAAGTATGATCTCCTGTTTGCCTCTCTTCAATGTTCGTTCATCTTTACCCATTCCAACTTGATCTGTTAAATTTGAGTGATGGATGTTTTTGGTAGATTCACTTGACCCCTATATTTTTTTAAATCTAAATTTATTATTTGTGCTGTGCTAATCCTCCAAAAAATCCTTCTTTAACTTACTAATTTAACCTACATTTGTGCTCACAAGATTCATCAAGGAACAAGGCCGTATCCTCAGGCTTTGCTGCAGCTCAAGGGTCACAGAGGTCCATGAGAAAACTCTTTTTCAGTCACAAAGTAAACGTCTAGATAATACATAGACTCCTACAAACCGCATTTTCCAGCAAGGGAGTAGTAGTAGAAAACAAGAGAATCATCAATATTTTCTTCAAAACAACTGCAGGACTTGTCTTGCTCCAAGACAATGGTCTTAGAAAGACCGTCCCAGAAAGCATGGCTTGAGACAATGGTGCAGCTTTGTTCTCTTTTAACTTCCTGTCTCTGAGGGAACAGCAAATAAGAGGCATAACACTGTTGCAACCCTTAAGAGAACATCATACCCACAACGGTATCTATAGTATGTGGAAGCTTCCAGCTTTGAGAAGTAGAAGCCTGAGGCCCCTCTTTAATGAGACTGGCTTCTCGAACGAGATTGCAATACAATCTTTGGCGAGAATAGAACCAAGAATGTGACATAAGTTTGCATGAATACTTCTTTAAATCTATGGAATTACCTGACTATTAGTCTACTTTGGATTATGGTATTTGAGAATGTCATCAGAGTATCCTATGCATCTATGCAGCACCAACATTTTCATCATAAAGTGGGTCTATGATGTGAAATGTGTTGTGTGCGCGAAAATCAGCAATAAATTAACTAAAATTATGCTCCACCAACAAGATACGATCGTGAGTAAGAAAGACTAAAAACTAATATATTAGCTAATGAATTATCAAATTAGCATGCATAATCTGATCTATTCAAAACAAGAATGATTAACTGATGTTACTTATGCCATGTAGGCAAAGTTCATAATCAATAATGAAGCTACTGAATTAAAAAAAATAGAATCACACATTCCCACATTATATTTGTGGACAGATGTAAAATCACACAGTCTCACATTATATTTGTAGACAATAGTTAAAATGATAAGAACTTGGAGACTAATTATTAGACTCAAAATAACTGCTCACATCAGAAACATACCTATCAAGGGTCACGTTGATCTCAGTGTCCTTGTGAACTCTGTAGATGCGTAGCTCTATCTTCCACGGTTCCAATGCCTAAAAATCGTGCTCGCACTCTAGCGGGTCTGTTCCGCAAATGGGTCTTCTTTAGTTGTGGATCTGGGTCTGCACTATATCTATGATCAGGATCTACACTGTAGCGAGTCGGGCGCTAGAGTTGTCGGGTCGGGTCTGTTGATGCCGATGGGTTTAAGAAACTTAAACCCGCTTGGTGATTGATCGTGTTTGGGTCTGAAGTCGGGTTACAAACCTGATTGGATATCTTGAAATTACTTGCTATTGGGGGAGCCGGAGAAGATGTCGCGAGGTGACGCTCGTTGGTGAGCTCAGGAGGGTTGGGGAGACAATCAGCAAAGTCAGAAAGGTTAAAGAAGATGAGGGGGAATGACGGCGGCCTGGTGTCGCAATCGAGAGGGGAGGAGGGGGAAGGTGTTAAGCGATGGGATGCAAGGAGAAGAAGGTGCTGCCGAGAGCATAGGGGAGAAGGCAGCGGTGATGAGGTTGCGATGAGACTGAGAGAGGGAAGAGGAGACCGAGGAGAAAGAAAGAGAGGCAGTCGGCGACGGTCGTGGTTGTAGGCGGGCAAGAAGAAGGAGATGGGTTCTATGCAGTTGAAGAGAGACGAAGGAGAAGATGAAGGGAGGAGGTGGTGGGTTCATGCGAGGGGATGTCGGTTGCGACAGGGAAGTCAAGGGGAAAAGAAGAGGAAAAGAATAAGGTCAGGGTTATTGTTGGTGGCACATGCGGAAGAAAAAAGAGAAAGAAAAGGATTACGGTTTTTCTAATAAAAGGATAATTTGGCCAATTATGGTTACACACTCCTAACTAGGATTTTTTTAGAGTTCACACTCCTAAAAAGATTTGTAGAGAGATAAAAATATCATACAAATTTGAGAAAATTTTTGACAAATTATTCTTTGATATTTTTACTAGTACATGAGGCTTTTTATAGGCTTTACAAAACATAATTCTCAAATTACATTTGACGTGGTATAAAAGAAAAAGAAATAAAAAATATACAATAAAAAGAAAATATATAAAAATATTCAAAACTACTCAAACAAATAGAAGTAGCATGTCTTCATCTTTGTTGGTACACATGTCATTGCTTCTGCTTAATGTCTGCTCAGATTATCTCTCACAAGTCACTTCTTGGATACACTTGGTTACTTATAGGACATCTCTCTACTGTATCTGCATTAGGGTACAAATCCATCAGACATGCTCAAGTTTAGAACACATTTGACTGGGACACTTGACATTTTCTCAAGATACATTTTATGCTTGTCAAATATATCTCTCATAAGGAACATTATTATAATCATCTTTTTCTTTCTGTTAAATATTATATCGCGCAAACACGTCTACCGTGAAGTCGTATCTGTATCAAACACATTGACACCCATGATGGGCACTGGCAGTTCTTGGACATTGTGATACTTTTCAAATATGCCCTCAATTATATACTACAAATTTAAATTTAAAACACCTATCCCACACTTCTGACAAGTATTGTATATTTCTCATGCATATCCCCCCCCCCCCCCCCCCCCCCCCCCCCACCCCGCCCAAACAATATATAATATAAAAATAAATAAAATATATATATTAGATATTCATCTTTCTTCAAATGTGTTTTAAAGACTATAGTGAATAAATATGTCAAAATCTTTATTCGTCTAGAATTAGATATGTTTTGATATAAAAAGTGAGATACACGCTAGTTCATAAAAAGTTGAAGAGTCAATACCTATTCTTTTGTAAAATCATAAAATGTGTGTAATGATATTATTAGATGTTTGGAGTGTGAATATATGAAATATATTATGCACTCCCTCTGATTATTTTTAAATATTCTAGGTACCATATCACCGTGTCAATGTGTCCTTTTAAAGGAATTTCCATGTCCCGTATTGTGTCCATGTTATACCCGTGCCTTGCATCCAGTGTCCATGCTTCTTAAGTGAAATATATAAGAAAATTATTTAGAACATTTGCTACATATGACGAGCGCAAACCCAACGGTGACGATAACTCATGTTTTAATAACGACAAAGACTAACCCACAACTGTCAATCACTAATCAAGTTGTGTTGAATGCCAAGCGATTGGGAAACGAGTACGCGCGTGTAGCACCCAAGTTTTAATCATGATGGAAACAATAATCATTTTCGGCGCAAACAAGAGCACAAGATCAACGCAAACCGAATCCATGTTCAAGCAAAGCGAATTTCAATATAAAGTGGATGTTCAAAGGCCAATGCAAGGTCACTGACAGACGCCAGGGTTCGCAGACTCTAAAATCATCTGCTAACACCCACGCAGACAAGTGCGTAACATAAACACGCAGAATTCTCCTCAATCAAAGAGGAAGCATTCCATCAGCCACGATACAAAGGAGGCTACGTTGCTGTTGATGGATTTGTTTCGCTCAAAGGCATAATTGAAAGTTACTCCAATGTTGTAAAATAGGTTCACTCAAAAATCATGGAATCTCCATTTGTATAAACCACAACGTAAAGCACGAGATGGGGCAATAATCCCAGTATAATTTTGCGGCCACTGACTGAAATTAGACGACTCTTTGCCACAAAAACACAGCAGAGAAATTGCAAAAAAAAAAACAAACATTACATGATACAATAATCAAAAGTTGGGTCCCTCCAAAAGGAAAATTGATAATGTTTATAGGTAATCTTGATATTAAACATGTCATTGGTTCATAAACAACTCTTGAAATCATTACAATGTTCACTGGTGCAGAAAAATCAGATAATTCAAAGAGAACCAAGGATGACACAATCACGGGTTAGCGAGTTAAAGATACAAGCTGGAAACAACCGAGGCAAACCACAAATTCTGTTTATATGAAACTAGTGATCTCCAATGAACGGAGAAAGATCAACCAAATCCTGAAAAACACATTGATCCTCACATCTGATGGCATGGGTTAAGAAACCTCAATATCTCCTCCTGGAGGACTCCTTGAACGGTGAGCACGTGGGGATCTGTTAAAGGAAGAACATGACACCACCACAACAAAGAGAAATGTATTATTATGATGAAACAACCAGGCTATTGGAACTGCCATGCATCAAGACGTAATTACAGATTAGCTAGACTAAAGTAGAAGTCAAAACAACTCAGAATCTGCTCATCATTTCAACAAAGACAAGATTGGTTCTATACAGAGCAATACAGGATCAGCACGAGTGTCTATTCTACTTTGTTTTAATTCAAGTCCACCAAGAAACACATTTTATGCCAACCTGAATTTAAGCTTCTACTAGAACATACAAAACATAGGATGGTCTCACTTGTCTTCTAGTAGATCTCAAGAGAAAAAGACATTCATTGAATATGTGTGTGTTCTATAGAATGTATTCTAGATTCAAAAGGAGTTAAAGAGACTATACTCTTCATATATCTGTATTTTAAATATGAAGTTAACAGTTAAATTTTGATCATACCCTTCATGTTGGATTATTCATTCTTTTGTGTTTTTAGGTGGCAGTCATTGATTTAGTAAGCAATTTATAATTCAAAAATAATATGACTGCAAACTAAATGCATATACCAGAGTAGCACACCACATCATAGATATACTTGACGGAGCTTCAAACATTTCTTCTTTTTTTTAAGGGGAAGGCTTGGCTTGAGCTTCAAACATTAGAAAGTAGTTTGTGAGATGGTTGCGCAGCATTAGAAGGGAGAGCTGGAGACCATGCCTTTCCACATATCATCCATCCTCGTAGTTAGTTATGAAGTTACCGGCTAAATTTACTATTGTGATTGTTGTTTCACTGGTTATTTACAGGTGTGATTCGTAATTAGAATTATTAAGAGAACTGCAAAACTAAAATGCACAAAACAGACACATACCAGTATACCAAACCAGAAATATACAACTATTTCTCAAGAAATAAGAATAAAGATTCAATCCACCAAGCAGATGCTTGAAACATGAATTCTGCTGCTTCAACAAAAGGAAACTGGTGTCACGTATTGCGGTGGAGATTTTCCAACGCGGCGAATCGAACGGTCAATCTCGTACCGCAAATAAAAAGAAGGAAGGGAGGTCTAATTAGATTAGGGATGATTCTCAGATTTCAAGCAAGTAAACAAACGAAAACAAGATTTTATGTGAAACCCTAATTCGGAAAAGCCACGAGGGGGGGGGGGGGATTCACTATATTTTCTGGTGATTACAGTGAATTCAGTGGAGATTTCTTGTGTTTACAGTATCTTCGATGTGTTGCTGCCCTGCCTTTCTTCATAGATCTCCAAGGGTATAAGTATCCTATAGCATCATAACTGGCGGTGCAGACAGATCTGCACGACTTACTCATTGAGATCCTTTCGTAACCACTTAGATTGTTGTGCTTGATTGTTGGAATTGGCATGTCGAGGTATCTGTCAACATCCAAAACTGTCCACGCTGAAATAGAGGAGTATTTAGAATGTGAGGATATCGTGGCATTATAACTGCCTCTCTGACCCGGGGAACCCCGCTGCTGAGCTGCGTCTACCAGAGACGGGGAGAGGTCTGGTAGTAGGGATGTGGAAATGGAAGGTTCCAAGGTCCTCTCTTCGGGGCTTGAATGGTGTGCTCAGAGCAAGGCCCGAGTCTCTCTCGGGGTAGAATGTAAACTCAAGCAAGGCTCGAGGCTCTCCCTCGGAGTTGGATGTGAGCCGATAGCATGTTGTGTTCGTCGTCTACTTGAGGCGCTTCTGGCGCGGCTGGATCGTGATCCTGGGGAGTGGTTAAAGTCTGACCACTACAGATAACTCCGCTCTTGCAATTGCTAGCATCGTGGGAGAGAAATCGGAAAAGCGAAATGGGTGGGAGCCTTCGAGTGAATCTGGATGGTCGTGGAACATCTGGATGGCTAAATAATGCATATCTAAGGGCTTGATCTGGGGACAGCTGCCTTCCAGGCTGGCGTCTTTCGAATCTCTCTGTTATGATGGATGAGATAGTGTGACAGTGGCGCTTGATATCTCGATGATATGGCATGCAGAAAATCTCAGGATATGGACTGTTTCTTGCAGATTGGGAATTTGAACGGGAGTCGTTTTGGCTTCTTCCCTTTTGTAAATAGGGGAATCCTCGAGGAGGATTTGCCTAATTTCTGAAAACTTTCTGCTTTCAAACACTCACGTTCCGATGAGTTGTGATGTCTTCCTCTTCTTCGTCCAGTGGAGAAAGAAAGAGAGGAAGGCACTTTTGTTGCGCTCCTAATGTTCGGGAGTCCGATTGCGGAAGCATCATTTTTGCGAGGGGCACGTCGAGCATCAGTTTTTGCGACGAAGCCAGCTGTCATGAAGGATAGGCAGGACTCTTGCTTTAGTCTAGTCTGTTCATCTGATCTCCGATCAAATTGGTCCAGTCTGGAGTGGGGCTCAGTGTCTCTCTTTCCTGATAGCGTGGTCAGGGGGTGTTTTGATGATGGTTCTGATCCCATCGTCATGGCATATGTAGGCTGTCTTCATTACTGCGGAAGTGTCACCTCCTCTTCCTCGACCCCAACTTCGTCCTCGAGGCGAGAGATTTGGCGGTGATATCATCACTGTCTTGCAAGCTTCAGTATGCAGCTCGAGACGTAATCTTTTTTTTGGGTGCTTCCTGAGAGTTCTCAGTATCATCGCGCTCCAGGAGGAGTTTGCTTGTTTAGGAGTTATCACTTGGATGTTGTCGTGGACAT
>JAVJIF010014534.1:0-110977 GCA_038442645.1 Agave tequilana | reverse complement strand
ACAAGAGAGATTTCTGGTGGGTTCTTTCGAACTCCACAAAAATTCGATTGGGCCGCATTTCGTGGACCAATTAGACCACCACTAGAACCACCACCTTAAGGTAATATTTTTCCTTCCCTTTTCTCTTTTCATGCATAAATGCATTCATTCATACATTGAGGACAATGCATGAGATAGGTATGGGGGAGGATTTACTAACATACTAACATATAGATACTAACTAAAAAAATTTCCCTTTAAAACAAAAAAAAACTTTTTGAAAAAGTGAATAATATTTTGACTTATCTTTTAAAAGAAATCTAAGTTAATCTTAAGAATTAGGAAAATCATGATTAGGATTTCTAAAAACTTGATCAAAATAAAATAAATTGTTGAATTTTTAGGTATAGAAAAAAAAATTGAATAAGTAATTAGTCTTGATTTTTACCTATATAAAATATGCATACCTAATACACTTACACATCTAGGATTCTAAGACAAAGACTCTTGTGCCTTATAAAAAAAATATATATAATAATATAAAAAACAAAGAAATTCACTAATTAAGCTGGATACATGTGCCTCAAGAAGCATCAGTATTCACGCCTAAAGGTGATTTTATAAATAAAGTCCTTAGTTTTGTGGCTTAGTTCACTCGAATCCTTAAGCCTGTGGGGTGTTTTCTCACCCGGTGCCCTAAAACCGACCGGTTTGGGAGCCACCGACTTTAAGTTCGCTACATGGGTGGATTAGAAAGCCTAAAAAACTAAGAAATATTATTTATATATGTACTAACACATCTAATAGTCAATTAGTTAGGTATGAGGGCCTCAAGAAGCGTTGATACTTACACAAAAAAATTAGGTGAGTTATACATATTTGAAAAAAAAGAGAAATAATAATAAAAAGGCATGAGAGTCTCAGTTAAAGAATTCCTAGTAAAGATTCACAAGGATGCATATGACTTAGGGTAACGAAAGAGACTATACAAAAATTCAATTTTGATTCTTACCTAAAATGGATAACAATTTATTATATAAAAGACTAAGTTTAAGAATGAATAAAAATAATAATCCTAAAACTTATAGATTACTTAGTCTCTTCAAACATATTTCAAATATTTTCCTTTTTTATGGATTTTGTAGGTGTAATCCGCTGAAAACCCTCACGAGACAACACTCGTCCTCTAGGGTAACCTAGAGGTTTAACGGCTTGTTGCACATGCTAAGTGCAATCGTGATCCCTACGAAAGTGAGATTAGTTTTTCTTTTCTTATTCTTTTTGATTTTTATTCGAGGACGAGCAAAAAGATAAGTGTGGGGTGTGATAGGTAGTAAAAAGTGTATATTTATCACCACATTTACTATCATATTTCCCTATATATTCTTTTAATTATGCACTATTACTAATGTTTTATTATTTAATCTGTGCAGGCCTTGAGTAATTAAAAATAAAGAAATAAAGCCTGAATGAAGCCCAAAAGCCCAAAAAGCCCATATGCAAAAATTGTAGTAATTTAGAAGTTTCTACATTATCTAACCTAATCTAAACTTGGATTTTAAATTCTTTATTTAAAATCTAAGGGAGAAAAGGAAGGATAATATAGAACTCCTAATTGCTAAAAGAGGAGGAAAACGATAAGATGAGATGAAGTTCTACTCAACCATGTTGCTCGCACCACAAGATGAAGATAAAGGAGAGAAAATTCGGATTCAGACTTTACACGTTTTAGTATTCAGATCATAACCTTTTCTACAGATATTCAAATCCTATGATTCAAGATGCTCTAGAAAGAAGACTTGAAGGACTACAGCTCTTATGTTAATCAAACTTTCCAATTCAGTCAGCAGATAAGCCATATTCGGTGATCAATATGATAACAAGTTGCAGGACAGATTTGAACTTCTATGGATAAGTCAAAACAAGTTTGGAAATAAAAGAAGAATTTAAATTCAGAGATATTTTGCTCCTCTTATCTTCATACGCTTCTTATCCTCTGGTTTTCTCCTATAAATACCCCCGCATAGCAACAGAGGAAGGGCAGATCCTAGAAGCTCAAGGGCAGATCCAGAAACGAGCAAGTAGAGAATAGAACTTAGGCTAATTTGTAGTTTGTAACTTAGTTTTTTTTATGTAATTTTTACTTTTCTTTATGTAACTAAGAGGAGAGATAAGTTTCATGGAGGAAGGAGATCAAGCTTGTACTGAGGGTGACACCGGTGTAAGTAAGTCTTTTCTTTCATTGTTATTAAAATCGAATCAAAGTTTCTTTGTCTTCTTTACTCTTTTTTCGTTTACTTTCCTCTGATGTGTTTGTAATCCAAGTAAATTCGATAGCCTCGAAACTACTTCGCCATTGCAAGTGCCCTTGATGGCCTATGGTGATGAATTACCATTCTTTGTTAGTTTAGCTCCGCCCTTTTATTCGTAGTGTAGATCGAGAATGGGGAAGATCCTATACGCCATGCTTGATTGCCTTCAAAGACAAGCTAAGTTGTCACAACGGATCTAAGGTATATGAGCACTGAAGCGGTAAGTAATTTTTAGGTTAACTTTCTTTTCTTTTATTCTTTAGTTTCAATATCACAAGCTCCAACCATCTTTATCACTCTTTTCAATTTCTTTGTATATAATCTATTTTTTCATTTTTCCATCTTCTTAATCTACCATCTTCTTCCTAATTTAACTTTAACTCACATTTTCCTTTAATCTTTTAAGAACTAAAGAAGAACTTTAACCATACTTTGTAGCCTAAAAGAAAACTTACTAAAAAAGCTTCCATCGCTAGTCCCTCCTTGTGGATCAAGACCCTGAAATCACCTAGAGGGGGGTGAATAGGTGATAATGCTAATCAATGAACAATAAAAAATTTGATGCAACAATCACTCAAAACAAGTAAATGTAGCAATGAAAATGAAGAGCAAGTAATTAGAGCAATGAATGTAAAGCAAAGAATAAGAGCAAGTAAGAGCAAGTAAACCAAACGCAAACACACGAGAATTTTTCCAAGGTTCGAGCACCCAGCTCTACGTCCCCGCGCTTCACCCAGAAGGATTTCTAACCACTATAGCTTCACAAAGAATTACAATCACACCGGAGTACCCAACTCCACAATCTCAAGTACAAGTTTTCTCTTGGTGATCAAAAGACCACAAACTCTCTTTGAAAAATTCTTTTCCCTTACAAAAGCCCTATAGAACAATGAGTAGGATTGAAGCTCTAGTATTGTAAGTGGAAGAAGAAAATGAAAATTAGAGAGTTTTGAAAAACACTTCAGAGAATGAGAGAGAATTTTAGCACAAAAACCAAGAACAAATCTCTTTTGATTGCCTTAAACTTTTGAAACTTTTGTAAACTTTTGTTGTGAAGAAACCTCTCCCTAATCACCGCTATTTATAGGAGAGGGCTAGGGATTAAGGAGTAAACCCACTTAATGCTAATTAGAAAGTATTAGGTTCAGAAAATATCATTTAAACATTTTTAGGAAAGAAAAAGACAAAAATAAAACAAGTTTAAAAAGTAGCCGTTACTGTTGAAACGACTCTCTCGGTCGACCGGTCGGTCGACCGGGGTTCAAATAAAATAACCGTTGCGGGCTTCCGGTCGCCCGCCGGTCGACTGGGCAGAAATAGAGAGCAATTGCACTACAGTCAGTCGACCGGTCGGACGACTGAAGGTCTTCGGTCGACCGCCCGGTCGACCGCGAAACGTGCACACGGATAGGTACCAAACTGCCAGAAGTTTGGTCGACTGGGTCGGTCGACCGATATGACCTGCAATAGTGTCGGTCGACCGGTCAGTCGACCGGCTCAGGCCAAAATTAAAACTGAAACAGAATTTTGAGGAGATATTTAAATTTAACAAAATAGTTTTGAATAGAGATATATTTAAAACATAAAATTATGTTTGTAGGCAAAATTGTATATAAAAATATTTTGCACATATTATAGGGAATATTTTTAGACAAGAGATGTGCGCAAAAATGTGTGTGTTGGAATATAGAGCTTAAAACCTATTCACTATTCTTTAACAAAACTATAAAACTGAAAACAAATCTAATGAAGTCTTTTGAGCAATCTTGAAGTCTTGAGCCATGCAAAGCCTAGCTAGAGCCTTCTCTTCTATGTTCCTTCCTTGATGTGCCATAAGCCTTCTTTGCTCCATGAACCTATAAATTCTTGCAAGAGCTAAGCAATGGCCTCCAAACATGGTACTAATCTGAAACTTATCTTGAACAAACTTTATTAGTACCAAATAGCTCTTATTTGTTTTGTTATCATCAAAACTTTAAACAATTGGAGAGTGTAACCTTTGGGGCCAACAATCTCCCTTTTTGATGATGACAAAACAAATAGGCTATGAATCAAAAATAGGGGAGGTGAAAGCTCCCCGTCAAATTATGCTATACAAAACAAATTAAAGAGAGGTGAATTGCAAGCAAAAAACATGAGACTAAAAACCATGAGACATAAAACTCTTGCAAAAACACTTAAACTTAAATACAAGAATTCATAAAAACACTTTGCAAAAACAAAAGCATATAAACTCAAAAATCAAAGGCATAAAAACTTATATGGAACCAAAACCATATAAACTCAAAAATCAAAGGCATAAAAACTTATATGGAACCAAAACCATGTAAACTTATATTTCCATATAATCCATATAAACTCATTCTCCCCCTTTCTGTCATACATCAAAAGGGATAAGTAAAATTTGTTTATTCAATAACACAAACATTAAGTTCTCCACATATAAAAGAAAATCTAGCAAAATCAAGTGGTTTAGTGAAAATATCGGCAAGTTGCAAATCCTTTGAAACATAATCAATATCTATATCACCTTTCTCAAAATGATCTCTAAGAAAGTGATATCTAATCTCAATGTGCTTTGTCTTACTATGTTGATTTGCATTCTTAGTCATATGTATAGTACTAGTATTATCACAAATATTTTTTATATGGTTATAATGCAAATCATAATCAAGGAGAGTATGTTTCATCCAAAGGACTTGTGCACAACAAGCCCCCGTGGCTACATACTTCACCTCGGCAGTTGAGAGAGCTACGGAATTTTGTTTCCTAGAGGACCATGAAACAAGACAATTACCAAGAAATTGAATGTCCCACTAGTACTCTTTCTATCTACTCTACAACCCGCATAGTCGGCATCCGAATAACTCGTCATTGAGAAATCTCCGGTTTTCGGATACCAAAGACCCATTCCAATTGTGCCCTTAATATAACGAATGATGCGTTTTACTGCAATAAGATGGGACTCTTTAGGACACAATTGAAATCTAAGACAAACACACACACTAAATATGATGTCCGGCCTACTTGCCGTCAAATACAACAAACTACCTATCATGCTTCTATACAACTTAATATCAACACATTTACCTTGGTCATCCTTATCAAGATTGGTTGTAGTTGCCATGGAGTGTTGCAAACTTTAGAGCCTTCAAGTCAAAACTTCTTTACGAGTTCCTTTGCGTACTTGGCTTGACATATGAAATCCCCATCTTGCAATTGCTTGATTTGGAGTCCAAGAAAGAAATTCAATTCACCCATGGAAGACATTTCAAACTCACATTGAAT
This sequence comes from Agave tequilana, assembly GCA_038442645.1. Lineage (NCBI taxonomy): Eukaryota > Viridiplantae > Streptophyta > Magnoliopsida > Asparagales > Asparagaceae > Agave > Agave tequilana. The sequence goes on along the minus strand of JAVJIF010014534.1, from coordinate 105,398 downwards.
AACCTTTTCAAACTTTTTGCACAAAAACTCATTAGTAGAACCAAAAATTATATCATCGACATAAATTTGCACAATTAAAATGTCATTATCAACATGCTTAGTGAAAAGAGTTGTGTCTACTTTGCCTTTAACAAAATCATTTGAAATGAGAAAACTAGAAAGCCTTTCATACCAAGCTCTTGAGCTTGTTTCAATCCATACAAAGCTTTATCAAGTTTAAAAACAAAATTGGGATGAACATGATCAACAAAACCGGGAGGTTATTCAACATAAACTTCTTCATTTATAAAAACATTCAAAAATGCACTTTTCACATCCATTTGAAAAAGTTTAAATTTTTGAAAGATGCAAAAGCTAGTGTCATCCATATGGCTTCAAGCTGTGCTACGGGTGCAAAGGTCTCCTCAAAGTCAATTCCCTCAACTTGAGTGTAACCTTGGGCCACTAACCTAGCTTTATTCCTAATGACATTTCTGGACTCATCCATCTTATTCCTAAAGATCCACTTAGTACCAATTATTGGTCTATCGTGGGGCCTAGGAATAAGGTGCCAAACTTGGTTGCGCTCAAATTGATTGAGTTCCTCTTGCATGGCTAGCAACCAATATGAGTCTGCCTCGGCTTCGAGGATGCTTTTGGGTTCAAAATGAGAAATGAATGCAAAGTTACCACACAAGTCATGGAGTTTGAAGCGAGTTGTTACCCCTTTAGATACATCACCTAAAATGAGTTCCTTGGGGTGATTTGTAGCGTATCTCCAATTTTTAGGAAGCGGTTGAGAGCTTTCTCTTTATCCTTTTGAACATCACCAATGGGTTCTTGCTTTTCTTCTTGAGCGGGTGAGTCCTTCAAGGATAGTCTCTCCATGTCTTCACCTAATGGGTCAATCTCTACAACATTCTTTAACATGCATGGATTCTTCAATGGTAAGTGAAGATCTATTGAATACTCTATAAGCTTTGCTAGTAGTAGAATATCCAACAAAGATTGCTTCATAAGCCTTAGCATCAAATTTACCCAAGTTATCTCTAGTATTCAAAAACAACACTTGCATCCAAAAACTTCGAAATATGCAACATTAGGTTTTCTAGAATGATACATTTCAAAAGATGTTTTGGAAGAATTTTTACACAAATAAATATGATTTGAAATATAGCATGCGGTGTTTACGGCCTCGACCCATAGATATTGAGGGAGGTCATATTCACTTATCATGGTCCTAGACATTTCTTGAAGTGTTCTATTCTTTCTTTCTACAACTCCATTTTGTTGTGGAGTTCTTGGACATGACATTTCATGCTTGATTCCTTTTCATCACAATAAGTCATGAAGAGTTGGTTAACAAACTCACCACCTCTATCACTCCTTATTTTCAAAATCGAAAAACCTTTTTCTTTTTCAACTCTTTTTCGAAAAATCTTGAAATGAGAAAAAGTTTGATCTTTGTGTTCCAAAAAGAAACCCAAGTGAAACGGGAAAAATCATCAACTAAAACAAATGCATATCTACTACCATTTAAACTCTTATTTTTAGTTGGTCCAAAAGATCCATATGAATTAATTCTAATGGCCTAGTTGACATGATATCCTTGATTGGTTTGAAGGAAGACTTGGTTTGTTTCCCAAGTTGGCACGCACCACAAATGCGGTCTTTCTCAAACTTCAAGTAAGGAATACCCTTCACCAATTCCTTAGAATTAATCCTAGCAAGATGATCAAAAGATGCATGTCCTAATCTTCTATGTCAAAGCCAAGAATTTTCATCAAAAACATTCAAGCATTTAGTAGAACAATCCAAATTAAGCATGTCAATGATATAAACATTATTATCACGAAATCGGTGAGAATACAATCATTGGTTTTACAATCAAAGATTTTGCAAGAAGAATCATCAAAACAACATTAAGTCCACGGTCACAAAGTTAACTAATACTAAGTAAGTTATGTTTCAAACCATCAACAAGAACAACATTTTCTATAATAGGAGATGCACCAATTTGAATGTTACCTATACCGATGATAGTGCCCTTGGAGTCATCCCCAAAGGTGACGGTGCCACCTTCCACGTACCTTGATAGGGTTGTAAAGTTATTGATGTCTCATGTCATGTGTCTTGAACAACCACTATCAAGGTACCACCGCTCCTTACGTCTTGGAGCCTTGGTGTGTACCTACATCAAATAATTTACGACTTGATTTTGGTACCCACATTTTCTTAGGTCCTAAAGAGTTAGTGTCATGAACCCATACAAGATTATTTGTTCTATTTATTTGGTCATAACAAAACTTAGCCAAATATCCATTCTTACCACAATAAGTACATCTATACACTCTACCATATTAAAAGCATAGTGAGCATGTGAATTGTGAGCATGTGAATTGTGAGCATGAGAGGATTTTACATGAGTGTTATGTGTAGTGTGAGCATGAGGAATTTTGACATGAGAAGCTTTATCATGAGAAGTGTGCTTTTTAGAAAATATTTCCTCAAGTTTCTTAGTATTAAAAGCACAATCCTTCAAAACCTTTTCAAAATCAACAATTCTAGTTTTTAATGAAGAAACTTCTTTTTCATCAATCTTTGAAAATTTTGCTTTGCAAGAACTTTATAAGCACTAAATTCTTTTGAGTAGAAATAAGATTGGAAGAAATTTCATCCTTTTCTTTAGAAATAATAGCAAGTTGATTTTTAAGAAAAGCAACTTCCTTTTCTATTTTGAACATTCAATCTTTTTATTATCATAGCTCTCCGAAAGTTCAACAAAAGCATGAACAAGAACTTCTTTACTTAATTCATCTTCTTCATCAAGAGGTTGAGTGGTTACCTTGGGAGTGTTTGCCATGAAACACATGTTCCCCATGTCCACCTCGTCTTCGGATTCGCTTTCCGAATCCCATGTGGCTTTGTAAGCTTTCTTTTGCTTGAAGGAGGAAGTCACCTTTTTCTTGAATTTCGGGCAATCGGCCATGATGTCTCCGGGCTTTCGGCAATTATAGCAAATGATTCTTCTCTCCTCTTTTCCTTCAAATTTCCTTCTAAAGTTGAGCTTGTTCTTCCGGTACATTCTCTTCACGTTTCGCACAAGGAGGGATAGCTCCTCATCTTCTTCTTCATCTACTTCATCGTCATCAAGAGTGGAGGAAGACTTGAAGGCTATGGATTTCTTCTTTGAGGAGCCGCTTCTTCTCTTGCCTTCTTTTCCATCTCATGAGTCTTCAAGTTTCCAATGAGACTTATGAGATCCATTTCATCCTAGTCATTCAACTCTTTCAAGGTGGTGGCCTTTATCTCCCATGATGAAGGAAGAGTCCGAATCACTTTCCACACCTTTTGGTCATTGCTAATATCATCACCTAAAGAGAAAAGAGCATTGGTAATTTTAGTAAACCTTGTAATCATGCAATCAATAGATTCATTATCAATCATTTTAAAGCTTTCATATTGGGACCTCAAGAGATCTATCTTAGCTCTCTTTACTTGTGATGTCCCCTCGTGTGTGACCAACAAATGTTACCAAATCTCATAGGCGGATTGGCAATGTATTACCCGTGTAAGGTCATCCTCATTCAAGGCGGTTAGGAGGGATTTTGGGCCTTGGAGTTAGCCTCATATACTCTAAAGGTAAGGTCGGATCAAGTGCTTTCCTCACTATCGGGTATAACATAGGGCTTGGTCAAGGATTTTGCAACTAAGTTACGTAAAGATTGTAAGAAAATAGTCATCCTAACCTTCCAAATAGGGAAATTAAGTCCATCAAATTTAGGAGGGATTTTGATGTTGTCGGCCATGTTTACTAGTGAGTGAATGAAGGAATGCAAATGATGATTTGCAAATTTTAAGGATCTCTCTAAGGATGTTAAGCCAAACCTAGAGTCCAAGCTCTGATACCAATTGAAATCACTTAGAGGGGGGTGAATAGGTGATAATGCTAATCAATGCACAATAAAAATTTGATGCAACAATCACAAAAACAAGTAAATGTAGCAATGAAAATGAAGAGCAAGTAATTAGAGCAATGAATGTAAAGCAAAGAATAAGAGCAAGTAAGAGCAAGTAAACGAAACACAAACACCGAGAATTTTCCGAGGTTCGAGCACCCAGCTCTACGTCCCCGCCTTCACCCAGAAGGATTTATAAGCACTATAGCTTCACAAATAATTACAATCACACCGAGTACCCAACTCCACAATCTCAAGTACAAGTTTTCTCTTGGTGATCAAAAGACCACAAACTCTCTTTAAAAAATTCTTTTTCCTTACAAAAGCCCTGTAGAACAATGAGTAGGATTGAAGCTCTAGTATTGTAAGTAGAAGAAGAAAATGAAAATCAGAGAGTTTTGAAAAACACTTCAGAGAATGAGAGAATTTCAGCACAAAAACCAAGAACAAAATCTCTTTGATTGCCTTAAACTTTTGAAACTTTTGTAAACTATTGTTGTGAAGAAACCTCTCCCTAATCACCCCTATTTATAGGAGAGGGCTAGGGATTAAGGAGTAAACACACTTAATGCTAATTAGGAAGTATTAGGTTCAGAAAACATCATTTAAACATTTTTAGGAAAGAAAAAGACAAAAATAAAACATGTTTAAAACTAGCCGTTACTGTTGAAACGACTCTCTCGGTCGACCGGTCGGTCGACTGGGGTTCAAATAAAATAACCGTTGCGGGCTTCCGGTCGACCGCCGGTCGACTGGGCAGAAACAGAGAGCAACTGCACTACAGTCAGTCGACCAGTCGGTCGACTGAAGGTCTTCGGTCGACCGCCCGGTCGACCACGAAACGTGCACACGGATACATACCAAACTGCCAGAAGTTCGGTCGACTGGGTTGGTCGACCGATATGACCTGCAATAGTGTCGGTCGACCGGTCGGTCGACCAGCTCAGGCCAAAAATCAAAACTGAAACAGAATTTTGAGGAGATATTTAAATTTAACAAAATAGTTTTGAATAGAGATATATTTAAAACATAAAATTAAGTTTGTAGGCAAAATATTGTATATAAAAATATTTTGCACATATTATAGTGAATATTTTTAGACAAGAGATGTGCGCAAAAACGTGTGTGTTGAATATAGAGCTTCAAACCTATTCACTATTCTTTAACAAAACTATAAAATTGAAAACAAATCTAATGAAGTCTTTTGAGCAATCTTGAAGTCTTGAGCCATGCAAAGCCTAGCTAGAGCCATCTCTTCTATGTTCCTTCCTTGATGTGCCATAAGCCTTCTTTGCTCCATGAACCTATAAATTCTTGCAAGAGCTAAGCAATGGCCTCCAACATGGTACTAACCGAAACTTATCTTGAACAAACTTTATTAGTACCAAATAGCTCTTATTTGTTTTGTTATCATCAAACTCTAAACAATTGGAGAGTGTACCTTTGGGGCCACAGACCCGCATAGCCACTTGCTATCGCGGTAGAATTGAGTAACTTGCACATCTCTATTTTAAAGTTTTAAAATTCTCTGTATTTTGTGTGCAGGTAAAACCTTAATCACTAGGTCTACGTCTGTCTCAATAATTCTGAGACGCGTTCTCTCAGCGAGCCAGATCCGCATACTCTTAGTGAGCCAAATCCGTGTCTCCTCAACAATTCAGAGATGCGTCCCTCAGTGATTCAGAGCCGCGTCCTTTTAATGAATCAGAGCCGTATTTCTCTTGATAAATTAGAGCCATGTCACCACCTTAAAGTCTGTGTTACTTCAGCAAAATGGAATCTGCGCCTCCACTTAAGGACCTCGTGTCTTGGCAAAGCAGCATGGCTGCGTTTCTCAATGTAAAGTCCATGTTACTTCGACCAAGTGAGAGCTGTGTCTCCACTTTGACACTCATGAATGAGACTCGCGAGGTCCTTGTCTCTAAGGCAACATGACCTCTGTGTCTACAAGACTTGCGTTCAGTCTTTACTTCTGCAATCAGTTCAATAGTACACTAGTACAAGCAGATGACTAGTCCATCTAGTTAATAGTATACCACCACCAGCTCAAAACACCGAGGAGGTCCACACTGCGTATCCAGACACTCTCAATGATCATTTCTGGTGGCTTCAAAGAGTTTTAATAGTACCCTAAGAAGGCCAAAATTCAGACAAGATCAGGCTCAAGATATCTCAGAAGATTGTTAGTCCAGTCTTGAGAGCTTGCTGCCAGAAGAAAAATCCAAAGTGTTTCGAAACCCGTCCCAGTCAACCGACGGAGTTTTGAAAACTTTGAAAGGGTTTTTATAGACTAAAAATCATTGAGGACAAGTCATCAGAGAGCAAGTCTATACTCCAGACGTGAAGGCTAACTAGAGCCGTTTGTACACTAGCCAAATGCAGGGCTCAAAGCCCGCGTCTCTGCTTCAAAGCGCCAAGACGCGTAGAGCGAAGTCCGCGTCCCCGATTCACTACAATTGCCAAGATGCGGGACTTGAAGGCTACATCTCAGCTTCACTACAATGACAAATGTAGGGTTCGAAGACATCACTGTAATCTCAAGACCAGAACTCGAGCCTACGTCTAACAGTGCTCGAAGCCCGTGTCGAGAAAGGTTCAAAGCTGGCACCCACACACCATAACGCCAAAATGCGAGGCTTAAAACCCGCGTTTCAGCTACAGAAAGCCTTGTGTTGTGGTTGTAACTGCCCTTATTATCGGTCAGTTATCACCCGCATAATGTGGGGAGTTAACCCCACTCGTGGAGGATTTTTAGGGGACAATTTACCCCTAAAACCCCTATAAATAGCTCAGTTCACTATTAAAGAGGGTAGGATTTTTGTCAGAGAATTTTGGCCAATCATGGTATCAAGGGAAGTCTGATCAGATTTTGGATTAAGTCTTTGATCAAAAGCTGAGGAATACTGACAAAAAGTTCAACTCTTTTAATAACTTGCTAAGTACAAGTTTTTTTACCTCAAGTCTCCTTGAGATTTTATTGGACAGGAACTGTGCTACTCCGTCTATATTCCAAGAGAATATTTCTAGAAGATTGTGACATTCACCCAGTCAACAAAAATAAGATTCACTTTCCACCGCTACATCAAGAACCCACATTAAACAAAGAAAGATTTGATCTTGAATATCTTCTCTCTCTTGTAATCAGAATTTTTGAGATTGTTGTAATCTTTCATTGATTCAAGGAAATTTTATTACGATTCTCCAAATTTTTCCCAAGCCAACAAAGACAAAAAAAAGTTTCACTTTGATTAATATTAAAAATGTGAAAGTGAAACAAAGCGCTCTCTTATATAATAAGATTGAGTGCTACAAATAAAAGAGTATAATGAAGTCCCACTTGCTCAGCGAAAGTTGCATTCATAGCCAAAATATTGAAGATACACGAAGCTCGTCCTCTTGACTGTGTACAGGACAACAGATCAACTTCCTCTCCTCTTGAGAACAATGGTGTTTCTCGAGGTCGAAATGCAGGGAACATTCTGATTCCACCTGACCGACTGGCGTGAAGTCATCAAAAGGCTGTAATCGTTTGCTTAATGGGAAGCTCCACGATCAGAAGTCATCCAATGAGCATGGGTTTTTCGTTGCTCTTACTGCTTTGAACAAGATTGGTGAAGGGAGGATCCGAGATTTTACTAGTGACATCCTCTTTCCTGTGACCTTCACATGCGCCATGCTCATTATGATCAAGAAGGATCTAAGATATTATTGGTGCATCATGTCCAATAATATCTTAAGGTGTATCAAAACCACGCGGATCTTTCTCACCCTTAGACAGAAGCTCTGACTTCCCAAGTGCTCTCCAACCAACCAAGGGCTGTTCCAAATATCCCAATGGATGCGGCAAAGATGCTGGAACCAGCACCTCGATATGGCCAAGACCTGCAAGGATAAAAAAAGAAGGGTTAAAATTTTGCAAAGACAGAAAACAGGAAGCCAGAAGCACAACGCAGGGCTGATGTCAAGAACTTCAGACGTGAATCTCACAGACGCGGAGATAGCAAAATGGATTCGAATGCAAGCCGATGTTAGACTCGCATCTGACATTCAGACACGAGACATATATCAGAGATGCAGACGCGGGTCTTAAAAACTTTTTAGTTACTTCAGATGCAGACAATGTGGATCCGTGTCTAGGATTTCAAGACGAAGAGTTTACCACACTCGCGTCTGAGATACGAAGTTTGTTACATTCGCGTCCAGAAATCTCAAAAGAGCAGACTTAAAATTTTTTAAGTTAAGAACCCAAACGTAAGCTCATATACAAAACTCGTGTTTCAAGTCTTAAAATGCAGAGTTCACCACACTCGCGCCTGAAGAACTTGAGACAGACTTTGAAGTCAACAAGCCCACGTTTCATCAAGTAATGCGAAAGGCGCGTTTGCAGAGCATGGATGCATTAATCTCCAAGTAATCAAGAGACCAAGTCTCTTCATGGCTGGTGATGGCAGAACTCTAAGAAACCGAGCCTTATCATGGCAAAAGCCATTTCCTACCTGAAAAAAAGTTCTCTAGAAGTTAGACTTTATTCATCAGGGCACGGCTATGAAAGTATTTAAAGCAATGCTTTTTAATCTTAAAATCACTTAACAGTAGTAATATTCGAAGAAGATTTAAAGAAAGCATTGAAGCTTAAAGTTCTTTTTGTCCTTCAGAACACATGCCCTTGAAGGGATGGAGAACAATTAAGATAGAGTTCTTCAGAGCATATGCCCACAAAGGAAAACAGTCAAGATGAATAATTGTTAAGAGGCTATGGCCTAGTTATAGGTACGCTAAGTGGCTTGTAATTAATGGCATAGAAATAAAATCCATTCTTAAAGGTCAAAATTAACAGCCTTAATTCCTATGCGAATATTAATCTAGTCTAGGTGAGACACATGGATTTTTGCTCTAAGAAATCCCAAAGACACGCGTCCCCAACCATCAACACCGACTTAGCATTGAAAAATCCAGCAAGATCTTCGCATCAAAATGGATGCAATGCTTCGAAGACCGTGTTCTGAAGTTCGCGTCCCTTCACAAGTCTAAAGAGTGCGTCCCCTCTATCAAGTTGAAGAACGCAGGCCTACGTTTCTAGAAGGCTCAGAGCCGCGTTTCTCTCACTGATTCAGAGTCGCGTTTCTCTAAACATTCAAAGCTGCGTCTTCTCAACGAATCAGAGTCGCGTCCTCTCAATGAGTCAGCAGAGCTGTGTCCTCTCGAAGGGTCAGATCGCATTTCTCTCAACAGTTCAGGTCGTGTTTCTCTTAACAGATCAGAGTCACATTTCTCTCAACAGATCAGAGTCGCGTCTCTCAAAAAGAACCAAAGTTACATTTCTCTTGATAGATCAGAGCAGCGTTTCTCTTAACTGATTAGAACCGCGTCACTAAAAAAGAATCAGAGCCACGTCTTTCCTACAAGTCAGAGCTGCGTCTCAATCACAAACTCAGTGTTGCCTGAGTTTCTTCTCTATCATTCATGGCCGCGTCTTAACAAATGACTAAGGACTGCATTTTCATAATGTCAAGGATTGCGACTATGAGATCTGCGTTCACCCATGAACAAAGAGTTCGTCTGATTATCAAATGCAAAGAAAGAATAAAGACGAGACAAAAATTCGATAACTTTTATTATTTAAATCAAAATGATAAAAGTAATACAAACACTCTCTTATTTGACAAATAGAGTATTACAAAAAAAATGGGAAGATACAAAAGGGAAGAGGGCTAATCCTGCTCCGCTAAAGAATGGATCAGTTTCTCGGAGGCGCTGCATCTATTGCTGGCGTGCCTTCTCAACTTCTGCCCAAGCTTGAACCCGCAATTCTTCCTCCGATAAGAATCTCTTCGTAGCCAGCTGTGGCTGAAGTGACTCCAACCTGGAAGAATAGACGGTTAGATCTTCTTAGACCAGCATCTTGGCAGCTTCTAGTTCTTTCAGCCTTGTTCTAGCGGTAACAAGCTTCTCTTCATTGACTTGAATCAAGGATTGCACCTTGGAAATGGCTGCCCGAGCAGTGGTAATGACTTGCTCTGCATTCTTGGTGATGACCTCGGATTCTCTGGAATCGTCGACCAATCTTTAGTAGCTGGCTTGGAAGTTATGGAGATGACACGCTTCTTCAACCATCTGCTCCTCCATCTCTTTTCGCTCGTGTTCTTGAGTGGTGAGGAGCTTATTCAGTGTCGACCGAGCCTCATCCATCAGACTAGCCTTCTCTAGGGTCCTTAACTCCTTCAAGCATATCCTCCGCTATTCAACTAGCATAAGATACGCCCTACCTTGCTCTGAGCTTCCAGTATGATAGATGTTCTCAATCTATTTTTCAAGAAGCATCCAAGCAAACTCGAAAGGACTTCTCCCGAAGAGAACCAGTTCAATACAGGACTTCATGGAAGTGAAGAATTATTGTACCATCTGATGCGCCAATTCTTCTATGATGTCCATGGCTGGAGATAACCCTGCTGGTGCGCTCCCAGATCCCCTTTCTATGATGGTCCAGGTAGTATCCACAGAGATGGAAGCCTACTTTGTTTGTTCAGGGATAAGGCCTACAACAGGTTCTTTCGACACTGTGGTTATCCTGACAACTCCAGAACCGTTATCGTGGTAGCCTTCGCGGCAACAGGGGCAGCAACAAACTCCACAGCACAGAGTTCACCGGTCGAAGTCTGAACTGCGCTGTCTTCTATGCGGGTACCTGCCACGGGACCCTCTACTTGAGCTAGCCCAATACTCTCTACAACTGTAATATCAATATTAGCAATAATAATGAAAATGAGAATATATGGCACATCTTTGTTCTCTTACCAAGTAAAAGATCTGAAGACGACAAGTCTTTAGATAGGCCACTTGGGGATGAGAGATCCACGGTCACGGTGGTTACACAGTCATGAGGCATCTTGGTAGTAGGAATTTCAAGGCCCTCCTGCTGGGCTAGCTCCTGGATCATCTCCTCAATATGGGAGGACATCATGGCTTCGCTACCGGTAGCCACCCTGTAGAAGAAATTTAAATGAAATGTTAAAATATCTTCCCTACTTGATGGAGAAACAGTTAAGGAGGATAGAGAAATACTCTCAGTGGTAGCAACCTCTCCCGACAGCGGAACCATCGTAGGGACATACACCTGCATCTCTTCCTTTGAAATATGTGAGAATTTGCTGGAATTAGGAACAGTGGGTTCATCGCCAAAGTCATATTCTTCGCCAGAATAATATTCGTGCTTGTTGAGACTCAAAAAAGACAGGACTCCCGCATTCATTTTCAACCGGTCTGAATGACATCAACTTATCGACATCTACAAGATAAGTCAAAGACAAGCGATGACCAGAGATGAGGCAGCAACATGGACATTACTAATCCAGTAAAGCAGATAGTAAGCCAAAGTTGCCTTTGGAGAGACCCAAGCAGGCCTAAGACGCTAAGCTAGCTCAATCCTTAGCCTAGGCATAACCGCCAGGTAAGCTTGTAGCTCTGCATTAAACTAAATGCTTCGCCCAAGCCTGGTAGCCTCGCTTTGAAGCTAAACTATGAGCTGCGCATGAAGCTTCCCACTTAGCCTTGCCGGAGGTTGATCCAACAGCTTCGCGCCAGAGGCTCTATCCCTTGCTAAGTCATAGCCTTACTATGAGCTGAGTCTTAGCTTCGTACGAGGCTTTAAAAGTAACTTCACCTGAAGCTATGAGTTAGTTCTGCATGATCTTGCTCCACAGTGGGCTTTGCTAGGTCATCAAATTGACCGTTTCAAAATCTCACGAGGGATTAATGGGTGAACCCTACTAATTTAGTGAGATTAATGCCACTTTAATTGTGCAGTTACCCCACCCACTTTGTCCCATATTAAGTGGAGACAACTAAGCCATAACGGCATGAGGACGTTCATACGAACCCTCTAGCTTCGCCAGAAGCTTGTAAAGAGTTTCGCAACAAGGTCATTTGCGAGCCTCGCACGAAGCTAATGGCAGAATCTGCCTTGCTGAATTCAAGGGGGCGGTTACTCCCACCTTTGGCTATAAATAGGTCCCTGGCTGATTCAACAAGACACACAAAAGCGAACAGATGGATGAGAGGAGATTGGCTTGAAAAGAGTAGAATTCCTAGCAAAAGGGCTCTACTGATCTTTTGTTCTCTGATTTCCCGAACCAAGCGAGAAGGGAGTCTTATTAGGAGGCAGTCTTGATCACTTGATCGATTGCATCGTCAAAGGGATAAAGTGATCGCACACTGATCAAATTCCTACTAGCACATTTTCTGAGAAATCTCAGAGGAGATCTACTTGTAATTTTATTTTTTAAAGAAGTACTTGTAATTTCGCTCCTCGACACCTTTTTTGTAAGTTCTCCCTAAATCAAATTTTTTGATGGAAACAAGATGGACCTTTAGATAAAGACCTCGCGGAATTCATTCCCAACTCACCTACAGAGTGAAAACCCAGGGGAGGCATTACGTTACTCGAAGTAACAAAATGATCCAACGCTTCTAACGGCAAAGGATAGAGGAAAATGTTGGCTCTTAAGCCCAACATAAGTCCTCAACAAATCATTATACTGAGGGGAATAGCATGGCTAGCCAACTCAATTGGTAGTTAGTAAAGGCATATCAAATCCGTTGACAGTTGAGGATTTGCATAAAATCCTAAAGGACATGGTTCCATTTGATTCCTCTCCAAAATCACTTACCAATTCCCGTCCATGGAATGGTAGAACCACATACGATGTATTCATTTCCCTAGTAGAATGATGAGTCAAACCTATCATGTTAACATTAAACCTCTTATAGTAAGTCTCTAACCTACTCCCCGGTGGATTAAACCAACATCCCTGATAATCTGGTTAATATCCCTAGCAAATTAAAACTCCGTCCTTATCATGATGAGATTCATATTCTTAGCTCCTCCGCGAGTATCTAATAGACCCTCTTTTAAGTCTATTATTTTCCTCTCAGTCCTCATGGACTTTCTTGGGTGTCACGTTAACAATACACCTCTGATAATTTCTTCCAAAAAATATCCAAAGGAGATATCAATTTTCCAAAAATTTATGATCAAACCTTATTTCCCCCGATGGGATTATTTCTTTTACCATTATGTCCAGCTTGTCACCTCTGAACGGTAGAAATCTTGAGCTTAGTGGTTTCTCAATCAGTTATGTCCATATTACCTCTGAACCGACAGGTAACCAAGTCTTATCTTTCAGCCCATTAGGGACTATCCCTTTGTCGTTATTTCCAGTTCGTCACCTCTGAATGGTAGGATTCTGAGTCTAGCAACTCCCAATCGGTTATGTCCATATTATCTCTGAATCGACGGATACCTAAATCTCTCTCTTATGGTACTTCAACTGTCATGTCCAGTTTAACACCTCTGAATTGATGAGTCCGTAACTTTGTTCTCCTTCCCTCTATTAAGGTCAGGAGCTCTTACTGTCATGTTAATATTAAACCTCTGAACAGCGGATTACGAATCTGAGGTCCCTTAGTTGGTCATGTCTAGTCAACCACCACTGAACAACCAGGAGTCCAGATTCAATGTATCTCTGTAGTCCCTGATGGACTAGTTACCAAGTTAATACGACTATCTCTGGCAGCGGATCTGAATGTCTTAGTCTATCACGTCCAGTTTATCACCTCTGAATAGACGGGTCCCTAAAATCGAGTTCGCCTCTATTTTATCATCATGTCCAGGTCATCACCTCCGAATGACAAAAATTCTCAGAGCTAGTTTATCACTTTTAATTGGCAAATCCTAGGCTTCATTTGCCTTAGTTCAGTAGGAACTATCATAGGTTACGATAACTAACTTATCATAACCTATTCACAAATCTGACGATCTTTAATCCGTTATGTTAATATTTATTTCTGAATAGTAAAGATCATCAAGCTCACTCTTTTCTATCCTCATCTCAACATGATTTGAGTCGAGTCATTTTTTAAATTTATAACTAATTCTATCAGTTCACCACCTCTGACTAGATTAGTTATACCATTATTTCCTTTCTTTTTGAGAATGGTAGTACAACTTGAAAGTAAGAATTGCAAAGGATAAAACAACCTGGAAGCACAATAGAGGAGTCAAATAAAATTACTTTTTATTGATTCAAAAAGGGGGATACATAGATTAAAAGCGACGAGGCTACTTTATAACACTTGATCCATTCTTCAAGGATGACCAGCCTGTTCTTCCTCTCCTCAGCAGCTCTGATGAATGCTTGCGATCTCAACTCGGCCTCATTAAAGTCCACTGTCTGGGACAGACGAGCCTCAATTTTAGCTAAAGTTTTCCTCTGTGTTAGCTCCTGTTGCAAGACTTCATCATTCTGGGCCTTGAGCTGCTCTAGCCGAGCGATCTCCTCAAGACGTATCGGTTCAGCCTTGGATAGAAGAAGATTGGCTTTCTTGATCATATTCTCAGCATCGATAAGAGCACTATTAGAAGGATCTATCGCATATCCAATTTCTACTTTCCTTGTCTCCAAGGATTTTAAATCTGAAGATATTACCTTAGCTGCTTCCTGTGCTGCAAGATGAGCGTTACGCATTTGAGCAGCAAGACATTCAAGCTGTTCATTAATTGAGGAGTCCAAATTAGAACTGCTGAGATGATGCCATTCGTCTACATCCCTTTCAAGCCTCTCCACCAAAAGCTCCAATGCAGCAGCCTGGTCATCCTCTTCAAAGTCTCAAATACTTTCAATATTTCGAGAGAGGACCACCTTTAAAGCAGAAAATGGGGTGGTTGAGCCCTTCAAGACTAGAGCAACAGATCGCTTCAGGCTTTTGTAAAAGCTATTAACCATGTTGGCCACAAATTCTTTCTCAGCTTTAACTACTCCTGGTGAGCGAGTAGTACTTGAAGACAAAGTTTCCACCGGCTTCACTGTCATAATGGTAGAGGAAATGACAGAAGCACAGGCCAGAGAAAGACGAGGGATCACCAGTGGTCTTGGAGGAGTCCTCATTGAAACTAGTACACTAGCCACGATGAAGAAGGGCTGGTGACTATTTCAGGAAGACCTTGCTCAATAACCAGTGTCGGAGACGTAGGGCTGGTAATTACCTTCAACCCAGTGATTGTCAGGATAGGCAGCGTCAAAGAAACCACTGGCATCTCACCTACGGATCCAGCTGGGAGTGAGATTGGTTCTGTAGCCACTGTCTCCTCAGCCTCTTTAACTCACCAGCAGGCTCAGGTTGATAAGATGGCATGCCATGATACAAGGCATCCAACTCGGCAACGTACTTTGTGGCTGAAGTACTAGCCTCACTCCTAATTCCCTTAGGAAGACCAGCTGGTCCCCTTGAAGTTGATGCACCCAACGGTGGAACACCTGTGAAAAGACTTTGTTGAAACATGGCATAATGAATATCAGGAGAGAATTGCTCACAAGAGATCAAAGTATTACCAAGAGGTGATACCGCCTTAATGGCCTCAGCAACAGTCTCTCTTTGGACTTCCTCGACGGCAGCACTAATCTCGCCGGGCTCTATAGAAAATTTTGGCAGATGAAGGAGGGATGTATGGCTCGTCTTCGCTCGCCGAAGTCTCTGTGGCCCATCCTATGAGCTTGAGGCCATTGGACTCTCTTTCGAGGTCCTAGCACCCGAAGGACCAACATCAGCCGCATCACCTCCGAAATCTTCTAAGACGACAAAGTAGCTAGCCTCGTCACCTTCCTTATAAGTAAATAGGGGATCATAATAATCACCCTGTTCTCCTGCATCCTCGACTCCTGGTTCTCTTACAGTCTCAGTTCCTGAATCATAAGATAAACAAATGAGCTGTATGAAATATATAAGTACATGATAGAAAAATGAG
The DNA here is from genome assembly GCA_038442645.1 of Agave tequilana. Taxonomy (NCBI): domain Eukaryota; kingdom Viridiplantae; phylum Streptophyta; class Magnoliopsida; order Asparagales; family Asparagaceae; genus Agave; species Agave tequilana. The sequence goes on along the minus strand of JAVJIF010014534.1, from coordinate 89,660 downwards.
TGAAATTGGTCTTACTAAGCTGGGAATAGCTTTATTAGTCGTTTGCTTTTGTGCCGATAGTTTAATAACTAACGGGGCAGGAGGAGGAGGCACTGCAGCTGATTCGCCCTCTGCAATAATGGTGGGAGTGTAGCGATGAAGCTTCTTCACCACCCTCTTCCTAGGGATCCACCTTGCCGCTTTCATTTGAAGTGACATCAGGATCTTCTTCGTCCACCTCTTCCACCTCCACGTCTGATTGCAAAAATCAAAGAGTTAAGAGTTTACCGTGTAGCTTCAGGCTAACGGGTCGTGTCCACGAGGAGGAATGCGATGAAAGCTTTTCGGTGTTTTATTTAGTAACAAAAGAATTGTGCTTGTTTTTTAGTTGAAAAGAAGAATGGAGAGAAGGAAAATGAATAAAGAGAATTGCAACTTAGGAGAAGGCTTTGGAGAAGGTGATTTAAAAAACTTTGAAAATTGTTTGGTTGTTTTAAATATAGGATGGAGAAATTCTGGGCTCACTATCTCACTACTCAAACGTTTATTCTTCTATTGAAATCCTTAGTGCCTCAACTTGATCATAGGCAAAACTTAAGGTTGACTTTAGAAAGTTTGAAGTAAAGCATATAAGATGGTTGAAAAAGTGAACTCTTTTCTTTAAAAAAATGTTTTGAATTGAATGTTAAATCATCAAGCGCGAAGAAGCAAGTATGGAATAAACACAGTTCAAGAAACGTTCTTAAAAGAAGTAGGAATTTAAAAATCCAAACCCATTCTCATGTGCCTTCAAGAGCACTTTCAAGAAGAAAGGCTTTAAGTTAGGCATGCAAATGATTCATTGGGTCTTTTTCATTAAAATCAGAAGAGAAGAAGAATTGGAGAGAGGTACAATAATGAGCCAAGAAAATCAATTTAGCTACTCATGGAAGACAAAGAAAATTCAAGTAAATAATGCAAGACATACCGTAAAATGAGTGGAAAAAATGTTGCTCGATCTTGTATTGATGTCACTTCAATCGTCAAGTTACAAGCACTCAATTCCTCTCTCTCACAGGTATTTATACTGAACTACAAATATAACTTTTGTACTATCTAACAAGAACCTAAACCTTAAAGTATAAACAAATTTTAATCCTAGTCTTCGCTCCTTTTTGCTCTGTTGAAACTGATATTTATCGGGAAAAACCAGAGGGGGGAGATCCTGGTAAAATTGGGGAGCAAATGCTCCCCCAACTGACACAACCAAGCCGCGAAAATGCGGCTAGGGCCGCGTTTTCGCAGCCCTGGTGTGGCCAGTTGGCCACATCCCGTTGGGTAGCTCTCCTGGCTTGGTGATTCTCCTGTATCTTCTTCTGGTTTTCTCGTTTCTACTCCAGGATTTGACAAACAGCCTTTGATTATTGGCTTTAACCTCTTGATTTGGGAGGATTCTTTTCAACCGGTTTTCAACCTCTCTGTTATGCCAAGATTTTGCCCTAATTCCTTGATTTTGAATTTATTCTGAATTAAATCAGAATTTGGTGGGCTTTTGGGCTTGTTTCTCTTTCCTTTCTTTTAGCAATTGGGCCTACATTTAACAAAGAAAAAGAAGTCTTATTAATAGGATTTATTAGCTAAAAGGTATGGTAAGGTGACAATGTATATGCAAATATGTGACTGATCACACCCCACACTTATCTTTTGCTCGCCCTCGAGCAAAATATCAAAACTAATCTTAATCAATTATTTGACCACTTTCGTAGGTCACTCGATTGCACTGAGCATGTGCAACAAGCCGTTAAACCTCTAGGTTACCCCTAGAGGAAGAGTTTTGTCTCGTGAGGGTTTTCAGTAGATTGCACCAACAAAATCCATAAAAAAAATGTTAGTATTTTTGAAAAGCATTTTAAAGGAGAAAATATTTGAAGTATATTTGTAAGGCTTTAAGTAATCTATAAGTTATAGGAATATCAAATTTTTCATTCCGAACCTCAGTCTCTATTTGAAAACATGTCATCAATCAAAGTAAGGAGTCAAATTGTACTTCTCATCTAGTCTATTAATTTACCCTGAGTTGTAGGTACCATCGTGACTGTGAAGTTGACTAAGGGTTCTTTAACATTAACTCCTATGCCTTATTTATATTTATTTTTGGTGAAATTTATTCCTCAATTTCATTAGGCTTTCTAATCTGCCCATGTAACGAGCCTTTAGTCGGTGACACCCAAACTGGACAGTTTTAGGGCACCAGGTAAGAAAACACCCCTAAGGACTTAAACACTCGAGAAGACAAGGCCACGAAACTAAGTTTTTATTTATAAAATGTACCCCTTTTAGGCGTGAATACTTATGCTTCATGAGGCACAATTACCCAGCTTAATCAGAGGATTTATATATATATATATATATTTCAACTTATCTAATTATCTTTGCATAAATACCAAGGCTTGCTTAGGCCAATGCACCTATCTAATCAATAATTAGATTTGTTTATTATTTTTCTTTTTTTTCATACATATATACTTTTTTTTATAAGGCATAAGAGTCTTTGTTTTTAAACCCTAAGTGTGTAAGTGTATTCAGTGTGCATATTTCATCAAGGTAAATATCAAGACTAAGTTACTTTCACAAATTTTCTTCCTAACCCTAAAAATCAAACAAGTCATCTTATTTTGACCAAGTGTAAGAAGTCCTAAATATGATTTTCTTATTCCTTAAAATTGACTTAATTTCTTACAAAAATTTATCAAAATATTGTTCTATCCTTTCAAAAAGTTTTTTTTAATATATATATTTTTTCTTTTTCTTTTTTTTCTTTTTTTTTATATTAGTCATGTTAGATCCCTCCCCCACACTTATCTCATGCATTGTCCCCAATATATGAAAGAAATGTATAGATGCATGAAATAAAATGGAAAAGAGGAAAGTTACACAGTGGTCAAAAAGACCCATAGCCGTTTCATTTACCGGTACCGATTCCAAGAAAGGTTTAAGGCGTTGACCATTTACCTTAAAGTCATTTCCATTCTCGGTGTCACTGATCTCAACTGCACGTGTGAAAACACGATTTTCACAACGAATGGCCCAGTCCATCTTGATTTTAATTTTTCTGAAAAAAGATGAAGCGTAGAATTATAGAGTAAGACTTTTTGTCCAGGGACGAAGGTTTTTCTTATGATGTGTTTATCATGAAAAATCTTAACTCTATCTTTAGTGATCCTAGTATTTTCATAGGCCTCATTTCTTAACTCCTCTAATTTGGAAATTTGTAATTTTCGAAGTCACCGGCCTTAGTCAAGTCGAAATTCACTGATTGATTGCCCATAAGGCCGGGTGCTCTAACTCAACGGGCAGGTGACAAGTTTTACCATAGACTAACCTATAAGGAGACATTCCTAGAATCATCTTGAAAGCTGTCCTGTAGGCCCATAGGGCACTACAAGTTTGATGGACCAATCTTTCGGTTTTGGTTCGCAGTTTTCTCCAAGATAAGCTTGACTTGTCTATTGGAAACCTCAACCTGCCCCTGGTTTGAGGATGATAAGGTGTGGACAACTTGTGAGTTATGGCATACTTTCACATAAGAGCTTCAAAGGATCTATTACAAAAGTGAGTGTCATTATCACTGATGATAGCACGAGGAGTTCTGAAGCGTGAAAAAATGTTCTTTCAAAAACTTTATGACAACTTTGTTATCATTAGTTTTACAAGGAATGGCTTCTACCAACTTTGACACATAATCCACAGCAATCAATATGTATTGCTTTCCAAATGAATTAGGAAATGGACCCATATAGTCTATGCCTCAAACATCAAAGAGTTCTATTTCTAGAATTGGGTTGAGGGGCATCATATTTCGTTTTGAGATCCTTCCTACCATCTGACATCCAGGGAACGTCTTGCAAAATTCATAAGCATCTTTGAACAAAGTGGGCCAATAGAACCCGCTTTGCAGCACTTTTTCAGCAGTCTTGCGGGGACCAAAGTGTCCACCCATTCAAGTTCATGACAAAAGATAGAACACTCTTAACCTCCTCATCAGAAATGCATCACCTAATAATTTGGTCAGAACAGTACTTAAAAAGATATGGTTCCTCCCAAAAGAAATACCGGATTTGGGATAAGAACCGGTGTATATCGTTTTTGGACCAATGAGACGGAGTTTGGTTTGTGACTAAGTAATTCACTATATCAGCAAACCAGGTTCCCTAGAGATAGCTATGAGATTTTCATCCGAAAATCCTTATTTATGGGTAATTCATTACATGGAGAGTTAGGGATTCGTGAGAGATGGTTAGCAATGACATTTTCTACGCCTTTCTTGTCTCAAATCTCAAGATCGAATTCTTGAAGAAGGAGGATCCAACGAATGAGTTGGGCCTTGGCATCCTTCTTCATCATGAGGTACCTATGCGCAGAATGATCGGTGAAAATGGTTGTTTTAGACCCTAGTAGGTTGGGACGAAATTTCTCTAAGGCAAACACTACTGCAGAGAATTCCTTCTCAGTCCTAGTGTAGTTCAATGAGCATCGTTGGGAGTCCTATTAGAGTAGTAAATCACGTGCTGCTTGTTATCAATGTGTTGTCCTAGGACAGCGCCTATGGCAAAATCGGAAGCATCGCACATAATTTCGAGCGGCTTAGACCAATCCGGTGCAGATATGATTGTACAAAAATAAGCTCTCTCTTAAGCTTCTCCCAAGAATTCATGCATTCAGTATCGAAAGTGAAGGACACATCCTTAACTAACAGATTTGTAGGGCCTAACAATTTTGTTAAAATCTTTGATAAATCTTCGATAGAAACCAGCATGTTCTAAGAAGGATCTAATGTCCTTACGCATTTGGGTATGGGAAGCTTAGCAATAACCTCAATTTTAGCTCTGTCCACTTCAATTCCTTTCTTGGAGATTTCATGACCCAAGACAATTCCATGTTTACCATGAAGTGGCATTTCTCCCAATTCAGTATCAGATTTTTCTCAGCACAACGTTGGAGGACAAGTTCTGAATGGTGGAGACATTGAGTGAATGAATCTCCATATATGGAGAAATCATCCATAAAGATCTCTAAGAATCGTTCTACCATATCAGAGAAAAGACTCAACATGCAACGTTGAAACGTCGTTGGGGCATTGCATAAGCGGAAAGGCATTCGACGATAAGCAAATGTCCCAAATGGACATGTGAACATAGTCTTTTCTTGGTCCTCAGGAGCAATAGGGATCTAATTATACCCCAATAACCGTTCAAGAAACAGTAATACTCGTGACCCACCAAACGTTCAAGCATTTGATCAATGAAGGAAAGTGAAAAATGGTCCTTACGAGTTGCAGCTTTAAGCTTCCTATAGTCAATGCAAACTCGGATCTTCGTGGGAAGTCGAGTTTGGACCAACTCTTTGTTCTCATTTTTCACTACGGTGAAACTGGATTTCTTTGGAACCGCATGGACTGGACTGACCCATTGGCTATCCAAAATGGGATAAATTATACCATTGTCTAAGAGTTTTACAATTTCAGCATGAATAGCCTCTTGCATTATAAGGTTTAACCTACGCTGCGTGTCTCTTTTAAGGGTGACATTTCATTGAGATGAATGCGATGTTGAACGATAGTTGGACTTAATCCCTTGATATCAGTCATAGTCCACCCAATGGCTTCCCTATGTTTTCTTAGAATTACTTTAAGATTTTTTTTCTTCCCGTCATTTAAATAGGAGGCAATGATGACAGAAAGGTCTCTTGTTCGCCTAGATAGACGTACTTGAGATGCGCGGTAAGGCTTTCAATTCTAAGGAAGAGGAATGCTGGTTGGAAGGACTAGTCAAATTTGTTGGCTCCATTATTAGTGAAATAGGGTTCGAGGCCCAATTCACATCAGAATCTACAGCCTGATCAAGATTAAAGTCGTCAGACTCTAACCCGAAGTCACACTCAGTTTCTAGTTCCAATTCTTCCCTATGTTCACTTGTTAAGTTCTCAATAGGTTGACTTCGAATGTTTGGTCCTCAAGATCGCGGGGTTGTTTTCCTAGATTGAAGACATTGACTTCTCTAGTCATGTCCCCAAAGGTTAACCTCATAGACCCATTCCTACAATTGACGATGGTATTGGCAGTCGCAAGGAATGGTCGCCCTAGGATAACTGGAGTTTGAGGCCTATGATTGGAGTTGGACACAGGTTTCTCTCCAGAACTATAAAATCATAAGGTAAATAACTCCCCTACCCGGATAAGGACATCATTAATCGCCCCTTTTGGAACTTTTACTAAACGGTTAGCCAGTTGAGTAGTGACTCGTGTAGGATTAAGATCGCCCAACCCGAGTTGTTGATAAACTGAGAATGGAAGCAAGTTGATACTTGCCCCCAGTAAAGAAGTGCACAACTAATCTCAGCTTGTCCTATTGTGCAGGTAATAGTGGGACTACCTGGATCCTTGTACTTGACAAGGATCGGACCTGATAATAGCTCACTAATGTTAGTTGCTAAGAAAACCTTTTTTGGTACATTAGTCTTTCTCTTCTTGGTGCACATGTCTTTAAGAAACTTAGCATAGGAATGGACTTGTTGGATGGCATCAAGAGTAGCACATTTATCTTCACTTGATTAAATATCTCAATTATCTTGTCCATGTGCGGATTTTGCTTGTTGTTTTTCAGCCTATTAGAAAATGGTACTATAGGCTGGTGCACTTGACTGGTTGACTTATCTTTTTCAGATTCTTCAGACTTGGAAGGACTTGGATTAGCTGAGGTGGATGCTTGATTGTGGTTGTGCTGAATGGGATTGGTTGGCGTTGACACTTGATTATCAACTCTCTTTCCTGACCTCAATGTATGAACAGCATTACATTAATTTAATGATTGATCCTCAACCAAATGAGCTTGTTGAGAATTCTTAGGATTGGTTATTGGATGACTAGGGAGAGTACCCTTCTGTCTCTCATTCTGTGGAGTGCCTAGTTGGCTCATTTGAACCTCTAACCACTGAATAGTTTGCATGAGAGAATCTTAGTTTTTCATGCATCTTTCCATGTTTCTTTCAAAGTCAGTCATTCTCCTTTCTAGTCGAGGATTCTGGAAGGAGGATTGTGGAGCTTGGTTGGCAAAGTTTTGTTGATAGTTTGAAAAGTTAGGTGGATGGTTGGGAGAATTATCTTGGAAATTGAAAAAGTTGGTTGATGATTGGAAGAATTATTACCATGATGGAAGTGGCTAGAATGATTTGATCGTGAATGGTCAGTGTTATTTTGGCTCCATGAGAAATTAGGGTGATCTCCAGCCGGGATTGTACGTTGGCGCATAAGGATTATTGTTTGGCCTTGAAAACGCCGCATTCATCGGTTCATGTATCGTTGCTGAGCCTGAAACACAGGACACTCCTCGAACACATGATTCATGGCTTGACAGTAAGTGCAGCCCGGAGTTGGAAATTGATTTGGGCTGACTTGATTGAGTGGACTTGGTTCCTTAGTTTCTAGAGCTTCCAGTCTTCTTGTTAGGTTGGCTAACTTAGCATCATTAGCGATGGATGATTCGATAGAGTGGAGACCTCCTTTTGAAGAGATGGAGTTAGGATTCCTAGAGGTTTCAGTAGTAGGTTCCCATTGGATGGTTTTTTCAGCTAGGTTTTCATACAAATCCCATCCTTCATTTTCATCCTTTTGCAAGAATCCCCCTTGGCACATACTTTCTAAGAGGGTTTTGGTGGAATAGTCTAAACCGTCATAAAAAATTTGGCATTGTCGCCATTTCTCTATTCCATGATGCAGACATTGGACAAGGAGATCTTTAAAGTGTTCAAAGTACCTCCAGAACGGTTCACATGGTTCTTACTTGAATTGCATGATGGTCTTCCTAATGAGAGCGGTCTTATGAATTGGATAGAATTTCTTCAAGAAGACCTTGATGAAACCATCCTAAGATGTGATTGAACCGGCGCTAAGCTGTAAAGCCATTTCTTTGCTTAGTCCTTAAGAGCGAAAGGGACAAATCTCAACCTATAACATCGTCTACAAGGTGTGGGATTTTCATCATAATACATACTTCCTCAAATTCTCTTATGAAGAAGTAAGCATCTTTGGACTCTAAGCCATGAAACTTGGGGAGTGTGTTCATGAATTGAGGCTTGAGCTCAAAATTGTATTCACCAACCGATGGAAGTAGAATGCAAGATGGAAGTAAAGTTCGAATGGGAAGAACCTATCTTGCAAGGATGTTGTTGAGCTATAATCGGATCAGGTCTTGGCCCAAACTTAGGTGGTGATGTGCTTCTAGTCAGCCTAGATGAGTTAGGGTCTCTTGACCACACTTACATACACAAACACAATCACAATCATAAACAAGTTTACCAACAGTCAACAAGAATAATCAACCAAGCCTAGTCTAAGGTAACCTTGACCTAGACAACTCCTATCTGGTTGATTGTCCACAGGAGGTATAATGTAGACTTTGACCACAAGCTAATCAAGCAGGTCAGGGCAAGATTGGTGGGAGATTATCCGTCAAAGATGTTCCTTAATTAAGTAACCACCAACCTTCGGGCTTTCGGCCCTCAATCTCCTTCCTAAACACTGATTTGGCAGGAGTCAAATTCCAATACCTTCCCCCTTAGGATAATCTCCTAGTGAGTTCGAGATGTCTCTAAGGCCAACATCTATCAGATTTTACTTAGGCTTAGGTTGTGCATGCTTGGAGATGGTTTGTGGGCTAAGGAAGGGTAATGACTTCCCCAGCTTATCTTGAATTGGGTTTTGCCCTTAGAGTTAATTGTGCAAAGTATGCAAGATATAGAAAAGTAGCATTCAAAAGCAAATAGCACCCAAGAATGTTCCCTAAACTATATGCTTTGCATACGTACCTTGTCTCCAGGTCTCTTCAACAGTAATTGCAAAATAAACATAATTAGACAAATGCCTAGAATGCAAGTCTAAACGTTTTTTAAGCAATAATAATCACTCAAATTACTATTGGATTAAAACAAGGAAGGTGGATAGCAAATATAGCAAGAATATAACATACAAAAACTTAATTTTTTTGCGAGCAATATGTCCTGCAAAAAAGAGTTTTAGTAGTTCAATGAATTTTTTAACTTTTGCAACATAATTTCTTGAAATTCTGTTTCCTACTTTCGAGAGTAGGGGCACAGAATTTGCAAGTCTTCTCTTGCAAAGCTTGAATGCTAGATCTGAATCTTCAAGTCCCTGAAACAATACACCAAACTTGTTAAAATATAAATACACCGTTCCCTCCCCGGCAACGGCGCCAAAAATTGAATGTAAAAATCAAAGAGTTAAGAGTTTACCGTGTAGCTTCGAGCTAACGGGTCGTGTCCACGAGGAGGAATGCCATGAAAGCTTTTCGATGTTTTGTTTAGTAACAAAAGAATTGTGCTCGTTTTTTAGTTGAAAAGAAGAATGGAGAGAAGGGAAATGAATAAAAGAGAATTGCAACTTGGAGAAAGCTTTGGAGAAGGTGATTTAAAAAACTTTGAAAATTGTTTGGTTGATTTAAATATAAGAAGGAGAAATTCTGGGCTCACTATCTCACTACTCAACCATTTATTCTTCTATTGAAATCCTTAGTGCCTCAACTTGATCATACACAAAACTTAAGGTTGACTTTAGAAAGTTTGAAGTAAAACATATAAGATGGATGAAAAAGTGAAGTCTTTTCTTTAAGAAAAGCTTTGAATTGAATGTTAAATCATCAAGCGGGAAGAAGCAAGTATGGAATAACAACATTCAAGAAACGTTCTTAAAAGAAGTAGGAGTTTAAAAATCCAAACCCATCCTCATGTGCCTTCAAGAGCACTTTCAAGAAGAAAGGCTTTAAGTTAGGCATGCAAATGATTCATTGGGTCTTTTTCATTAAAATCAGAAGAGAAGAAGAATTGGAGAGAGGTACAATAGTGAGCCCAGAAAATCAATTTAGCTACTCATGGAAGAAAAATGAAAATGCAAGTAAAGAACGCAAGACATACCGTAAAATGAGTGGAAGAAAATGTGGCTCGATTCTTGTATTGATGTCACTTCAATCTTCAAGTTACAAGCACTCAATTCGTCTCTCTCACAGGTATTTATACTGAACTATAAATTGAAAAACAAAAATACAACTTTTGTACTATCTAACAAAGAACCTAAACATTAAAGTAGAAACAAAATTTTAATCCTAGTCTTCGCTCCTTTTTGCTCTGTTGAAACTGGTATTTATAGGGAAAAATCAGAGGGGGGAGATCTTGGGAAGATTGGGGGAGCAAACGCTCCCCCAACTGACACAACCAAGCCACGAAAACGCGACTAGGGCCGCGTTTTCGCGGTGCTGGTGTGGCCAGTTGGCCACACCCCGTTGGTAGCTCTCCTGATTTAGTGATTCTCTTGTATCTTCTTCTGGTTTTCTCGTTTCTGCTCCAGGATTTGATGAAACAGCCTTTGATTGTTGGCTTTAACTTCTTGATTTGGGAGGATTCTTTTCAACCGGTTTCAACCTCTCTGATATGCCAAGATTTTGTCCTGATTCCTTGATTTTGAGTTTATTCTGAATTAAATCAAAATTTGGTGGGCTTTTGGGCTTGTTTCTCTTTCCTTTCGTTTAGCAATTGGGCCTACTTTTAACAAAGAAAAAGAACACTTATTTAGGATTTATTAGCTAAAAAGTATGGTAAGGTGACAATGTATACGCAAAATATGTGACTGATCAACATCTTCTATAGGGGCTATGCCTATCCCTTCAAGAGCATCAGGTGGAATCTCAGCACCTGCGTCTCCTTCAAAGTGGGAACTTTTCACGTCAGAAGCCTCACTATCAGCAGTGGCGACGAACTTCAGAAGGCCCAGCACATAGACCCTTTTGCCCTTACCCTTCTCGGTGACTTTTCGCTTTAGCCGCTGAGAGATCAGCTTCACGACAAAAGAGTTAACAGAAAATCCAGTTGGCGTGAAGTTTGAAGTTCTATACCACTGACAGAACCCTAAAGTCGTCAGTAGATTTGGGGTCCTCAACGGCATGCACAGTCGTGCCTTAGTACAGCCAGCGATGAAGAACTGCCAGGCGCGAACACCGTCAATGAGGCTTGCCCCTGGAATTGCAGGCTAACATTGCTGTCACGCCCCGCTTCCCAAAATACGCTGGAGCGGAGACGCGACACGAGTCGGCGACGCATATACTCAAGGAAAATCCCTCACGCATACGTGCTAAGCCTTAAGTAACCTGAAACAAGCTATAAATCTAAACTGTAATGAATCATGAATACTGCAATATCGCATATAAGCAACCACGCATGATATCATATGAATCAAGAGATAGAATAACAACTGAACTGATATAATAAGAACAGGAAATAATACGAATGCTAGAAAGATAAAAGTACCAGGAGAGAATAGAAAGAAGCTCCAGCTATTCGCGAAGCGTACAGCCTCAACGAACACCTGCATATTAGAAACAAACCGTCCAATATCTGGACGTGCAAATCCAGGGTCGTCAGAATGCGACCATGGTGAGTGTGTGTGTAAAGGGGAAATAGCTCGTGCATAAGAACATGTGCATAAAGCAATATCAAGAACAACTGCAGATAACATATAACTGAATAGCATGATAAACTACTGCAGATATAAGATAAATAAATATCATGACATGATAACATCTGAACTGAAGCATATCTGATATCAATATCAACAAAGATATAAGACAACTATCACGTCTGTAAACTAACAACTGATATCAAGTCAACTATCACAACTGTGAACAAGCAACTGATATCAAAGTCAACTAACACAAATGTAGACTAATAGCTGCTGTCAAGGTGTGTAACCTAGATATGTCACTAGTCTGGTTGGTTATTATTAACCTAACTAATGTAGTACTTAGCTGTGTCCCATACACAGCTGTGTTCCCACATATCAAACAAAGTTATCGTTATTGTAACTGCTGCTGCCAATGTAGAGCATGTGTTTTGAAAGAGTACCGTGCATGCCCGGTACCACGGTCTAACACCCCTGGCACTGAACCAGGACAAGCCGCTAGGCTCTGACAACTGAAGACCACAGCCCGACACGAAAAGACAACTAGTGTGGCACCGAAATCCGAGCATAGCCCTGACAACTGACAATTGAAAAGGTAGCCAGTACTACCTTGGTTCCCCATGGTTGGAACCCACAACTCGGTACCATAAGAATCCTCCCAAAATACACGACATGCATCATCAGGCAATTACCCCTTGTTCCCCGGGTTATAATGTCTTTTATTAATAAGCAATCAATGTTATTTAATATATAATAGTAACTGATATCTCCAACAACTGCTGATGTCAATACTAGCTGATAATCTGACAACTGACAACTATGATATCTGACAACTATGATATCCGACAACTTTGATATCTGACAACCGTGATATCCGATAACTGAGTAGCTGACAACTAATATCTGACATCTGAAATAAGATACTAGAGATATAGCCACTAACACAAAGGTGATACAGACAACTAGTCTCACTGACAACTATAACTAGTAACTGATCTCTGCCATCACATATCAACAATGAAATACAAGATCACTGACAACAGTCTCGTCAACTGATAAACTGATAACTGCTATAAACTCTGGATACATCATATAATCAACAAGTAATCTCACTAATAATTGATAACTGGTAACTGGTAAATTCGAAGTGCGGCATCACTAATATCAAATAGATCACTATCACCGTAACTCATCTCTACGAATCAAAGTAATCAATAACCATACCAATATCTAAATAAGTAATCACCAATAAAAGAATATCAATCTGGAAGGTCCTCTACATGAAATATGTCAAGCTCATCTTAATGCATATCAGCTTTAACCATAAAGAATGTAAATCTAATATCATCTATATCACAGGTTCAGTCCAACTTCGAATAAGTTCATGCACCAATCCAATCGTCATAATCTTTTAGTAAGGTAAGTTCACATCCAATATGTCCTCGATCAACTGCAATATAGAATAGCAACCTCTAATACTAAACATCAACGACATATCATCTGTTAGTTCTCATATACTCAACTATAGATCCAAGTCATTACAACCAACTCATTATGCCGATAGTTCCATATCCATCTAGTTTCAATACACATCTAATAATCAGATGCAATAGTTGTCATTCCAACATATGACAATATCCAGTACTAATCCTCTCACTCTAACATACAACTCTGATTCATAGATATTCTCAATCACCACTTCTATAAGATCAATCATTATATCCCAACACCCGGTATCACAACATATTCATGCATATAAGTTCTATCATGATATCTTCAACACTATGTACCATAACATATACATGTATCTAAGGTCTATTAAGTCAAGTCATTCCCCCAATATCCATCTCTAGAAATCATGTACATCCATCTATATCCATTACATAACCCAAGGTTAATGTCTACATCCAATAAAAGAACTACACATAGCTGACAGACTAACTGTAGTCGACTAGGGGTGATATATAAGTCGACTAGGCAAGGGAGTTAGTCGACTACAAGAGTAGCCCAAGTCGACTACACCATCTGCTAGTCGACTATAAAGCTGATCAAGTCGACTGACAGGGAACAACAGAGAGTCAGCCATCATCTAGGAGGTAAGCTAGTCGACTAGGGGTCATGGGGTGGTCGACTAATATTTGTATTAGTCGACTATCAATATGGACAAGTCGACTAATCTAGTGCCAGGACAGAAAAATTAGAGATACAACAATTCTATTCTTCCACACAATAAAATATGTAAATGCATCCTCACTTGCACCTATCAACATACACAATCACTACTTTACTGTATGTACATGTACACATGAAAATATAATTAAATTGATGTACTTAAATACGAGGAAATCAAGGAGAAGGAGAATACACTCACTTAGGGGAATCTGCACGTTACCGGGCGAGTCGCCGTTACGGTCGCCGTGGCGCCGCTCTTCGCTGTCGGACTGCATAGGAAGGTAGCCAGGGTACTGGGGAAGACCTGGCTGCAATCTGGAGGTCTCGCGCTCGCCGGAAGGGCCTGGAATCGCCGCTCGCCCGCTGCCTGCGCTGCTGGTCTGTTCTGGATCTGCTGTGCGCGTCGCCGGGCGAGTCGCTGCCGCGGTCGCTGTGGTGTCGTTCCTCGCCATCGGACTGCACGGGAGGGTGGCCAAGGCACTGGGGAAGGTCACCGTGTCAGTCTCTGACGACGGGCTGGCGTGGATCGGGAGAACTCGCTGCTCGCTCGCCGACATCGATCAACGGCATCCCGCGGAGAGCCCGAAAATGGTTCGGAGTAAGGATTTACCGCACACAAAGAAACACATATGAATTAATACACTTACATAATTAATCAAAACACCTATTTGCATTAAACGTTGTATAATATAAAATAAGAGAGGTGAATAAAGGAGACTCACCCAACAAGGCACGGCAAGGGGGCAAGGTGAAAGCTCTGTTGTTGTTTATCCTATACTTCTAAAAAGGATAAACTAGAAAATGCAACAGAAACTCACCACCAAAGTGCTCCCACTGTGTGATGAAGGGCATGGGGGTGGATCTTGCTGGGTTGCCCGGTCAATGGAAGGGCTGTTGGTTCGCAAGGGGAGGAAGCCGACCAGGTTGCTCCTGCTGCCGCCAACAGGAGAGGAGGAGGCGGCCTGGGCTCCAGCGAGGTGAAGATCTGGCCATAGAGAGGTGCTGCTGGTGGGAGCCTGGTGGGTGTACGGCTGCTCTGGTGGATGCGCAAGGGGCTGGATCTGCGCACCCGGGGCTGTGCTGGTTGGGTGCTCAGCCAGGGAAGGAGAGGAGGAGAGGGGAGTGCGGCAAAAGCTGGAGATGGGCCGGTCATGGTGGAGGCTGTGGATGGGGAAGGAGGTGTGGCAGCAGTATAGGGAATAGGTTGGGATTTTGAGGAGATTATGGGGGATTAGTTTAGATTAGGTTAAGGATTATAAATTATATATGGTGGGTTTTGATAGTGGGTATTGGATAGTGGGTAGGATCCAAATAGGTATGGGTAGTGATTAGGTAATGGGTATGGATAGAGAGCTATAGGGTAAAGGGTTTGAGGAATTGAAAATGGATAATGAGAATAAATATTGGGAAGGGGATCATGGAATAATAAGGAATAGAAAAGATAATAATAATATTAAAAGAATATCTACTATCCATAATATTAATCAACATTCGTAATAGCAACAAATAATCATAATAAAATATTGATAATAGAAATAACTATTATAATATTAACAACTAATGGAAATGAAATAATAATAATAATTTAGCAAAAGAAATGTCAATGATAAATAACGGTAAACATAATACCAAATTACCATTTACTATCTTAAAAATAATTCCCATATTTAATAATAGAAATAAATTCCCATATTTAATAATAGAAATAATCACAAGGAAGAAAATAATAAATCAAGTTGATGAAATAAAAATAATCAGTAATTCAAAATAAATACTTTTAGAAAAATGAAAATACTGTATTACTAGCTAGGGATCTTACAGTCTACCCACCTTATTAAAAATTTCGTCCCCGAAATTCAAATAAAGTAGGAAATGGCAAAAATAATCCCAAAATCAAAGGAGAAAACAAACAAACTTCACATCACTTCTCGACACATCATAAATCCACCACGCTTCCGCTGCGCTACTCTGATTCTGCTACCAGCTTCAACATGAAGTAACCACTCCCAAGAGATAGAATGGAAAGAAATAGAATAGAAAGGAAGGATGAAATCAAGATGGAAATCCAAATCACTCAAAAGAAGAGTAGAGATTAAGGATATCGAAAGATCAAAGATGAGAATTTCCAAAGGAAGGATGGCCAATTCCAAATGGACTGAATATCATAATGGATAGTATATGTATATTGCAGTATAACTATAGCTCATTTCAAGTTACCGGTAAGAGCTAGGTCTCTCTTGCGAAAAAAAATTCAAAATTTCACATCGCAAGTCGAAAACCTAGGCTCTGATACCAAGAAAACCCTGTCACGCCCCGCTTCCCAAAATACGCTGGAGCGGAGACGCGACACGAGTCGGCGACGCATATACGCAAGGAAAATCCCTCACGCATACGCGCTAAGCCTTAAGTAACCTGAAACAAGCTATAAATGTAAACTGTAATGAATCATGAATACTGCAATATCGCATATAAGCAACCACGCATGATATCATATGAATCAAGAGATAGAATAACAACTGAACTGATATAATAAGAACAGGAAATAATACGAATGCTAGAAAGATAAAAGTACCAGGAGAGAATAGAAAGAAGCTCCAGCTATTCGCGAAGCGTACAGCCTCAACGAACACCTGCGCATTAGAAACAAACCGTCCAATATCTGGACGTGCAAATCCAGGGTCGTCAGAACGCGACCATGGTGAGTGTGTGTGTAAAAGGGAAATAGCTCGTGCATAAGAACATGTGCATAAAGCAATATCAAGAACAACTGCAGATAACATATAACTGAATAGCATGATAAACTACTGTAGATATAAGATAAATAAATATCATGACATGATAACATCTGAACTGAAGCATATCTGATATCAATATCAACAAAGATATAAGACAACTATCACGTCTGTAAACTAACAATGATATCAAGTCAACTATCACAACTGTGAACAAGCAACTGATATCAAAGTCAACTAATACAAATGTAGACTAATAGCTGCGGTCAAGGGTGTAACCTAGATATGTCACTAGTATGGTTGGTTATTATTAACCTAACTAATGTAGTACTTAGCTGTGTCCCATACCACAGCTGTGTTCCAACATATCAAACAAAGTTATCATTATTGTAACTGCCTGCCAATGTAGAGCATGTGTTTTGGAAGAGTACCGTGCATGCCGGTACCACGGTCTAACACCCCTGGCACTGAACCAGGACAAGCCGCTAGGCTCTGACAACTAAAGACCACAACCCCACACGAAAAAGACAACTAGTGTGGCGCCGTAATCTGGGCATAGCCCTGACAACTGACAACTGAATAGGTAGCCAGTACTACCTTGGTTCCCCATGGTTGGAACCCACAACTCGGTACCATAAGAATCCTCCCAAAATACACGACATGCATCATCAGGCAATTACCCCTTGTTCCCCGGGTTATGATGTCTTTTATTAATAAGCAATCAATGTTATTTAATATATAATAGTAACTGATATCTCCAACAACTGCTGATGTCAATACTAGCTGATAATCTGACAACTGACAATTATGATATCTGACAACTATGATATCCGACAACTTTGATATCTGACAACCGTGATATCCGATAACTGAGTAGCTGACAACTAATATCTGACATCTGAAATAAGATACTGGAGATATAGCCACTAACACAAAGGTGATACAGACAACTAGTCTCACTTACAACTATAACTAGTAACTGATCTCTGCCATCTCATATCAACAATGAAATACATGATCACTGACAACAGTCTCGTCAACTGATAAACTGATAACTGCTATAAACTCTGGATACATCATATAATCAACAAGTAATCTCACTAATAATTGATAAACTGGTAACTGGTAAATTCGAAGTGCTGCATCACTAATATCAAATAGATCACTATCACCGTAACTCATCTCTACGAATCAAAGTAATCAATAACCATACCAATATCTGAATAAGTCATCACCAATAAAAGAATATCAATCTGGAAGGTCCTCTACATGAAATATGTCAAGCTCATCTTAATGCATATCAGGTTTAACCATAAAGAATGTAAATCTAATATCATCTATATCACAGGTTCAGTCCAACTTCGAATAAGTTCATGCACCAATCCAATCGTCATAATCTTTTAGTAAGGTAAGTTCACATCCAATATGTCCTCGATCAACTGCAATGTAGAATAGCAACTTCTAATACTAAACATCAATGACATATCATCTGTTAGTTCTCATATACTCAACTATAGATCCAAGTCATTACAACTAACTCATTATGCCGATAGTTCCATATCCATCTAGTTTCAATACACATCTAATAATCAGATGCAATAGTTGTCATTCCAACATATGACAATATCCAGTACTAATCCTCTCACTCTAACATACAACTCTGATTCATAGAT
Organism: Agave tequilana; assembly: GCA_038442645.1. Taxonomy (NCBI): domain Eukaryota; kingdom Viridiplantae; phylum Streptophyta; class Magnoliopsida; order Asparagales; family Asparagaceae; genus Agave; species Agave tequilana. The sequence continues at coordinate 71,604 of JAVJIF010014534.1, read as the reverse complement.
ATTCTCAATCACCACTTCTATAAGATCAATCATTATATCCCAACACCCGGTATCACAACATATTCATGCATATAAGTTCTATCATGATATCTTCAACACTATGTACCATAACATATACATGTATCTAAGGTCTATTAAGTCAAGTCATTCCCCCAATATCCATCTCTAGAAATCATGTACATCCATCTATATCCATTACATAACCCAAGGTTAATGTCTACATCCAATAAAAGAACTACACATAGCTGACAGACTAACTGTAGTCGACTAGGGGTGATATATAAGTCGACTAGGCAAGGGAGTTAGTCGACTACAAGAGTAGCCCAAGTCGACTACACCATCTGCTAGTCGACTATAAAGCTGATCAAGTCGACTGACAGGGAACAACAGAGAGTCAGCCATCATCTGGGAGGTAAGCTAGTCGACTAGGGGTCATGGGGTGGTCGACTAATATTTGTATTAGTCGACTATCAATATGGACAAGTCGACTAATCTAGTGCCAGGACAGAAAAATCAGAGATACAACAATTCTATTCTTCCACACAATAAAATATGTAAATGCATCCTCACTTGCACCTATCAACATACACAATCACTACTTTACTGTATGTACATGTACACATGAAAATATAATTAAATTGATGTACTTAAATACGAGGAAATCAAGGAGAAGGAGAATACACTCACTTAGGGGAATCTGCACGTTACCGGGCGAGTCACCGTTACGGTCGCCGTGGCGCCGCTCTTCGCTGTCGGACTGCATAGGAAGGTAGCCAGGGTACTGGGGAAGACCTGGCTGCAATCTGGAGGTCTCGCGCTCACCGGAAGGGCCTGGAATCGCCGCTCGCCCGCTGCCTGCGCTGCTGGTCTGTTCTGGATCTGCTGTGTGCGTCGCCGGGCGAGTCGCTGCCGCGGTCGCTATGGTGTCGTTCCTTGCCATCAGACTGCACGGGAGGGTGGCCAAGGCACTGGGGAAGGTCACCGTGTCAGTCTCCGACGACGGGCTGGCGTGGATCGGGAGAACTCGCTGCTCGCTCGCCAACGTCGATCAACGGCATCCCGCGGAGAGCCCGAAAATGGTTCGGAGTAAGGATTTGCCGCACACAAAGAAACACATATGAATTAATACACTTACATAATTAATCAAAACACCTATTTGCATTAAACGTTGTATAATATAAAATAAAGAGAGGTGAATAAAGGAGACTCACCCAACAAGGCACGGCAAGGGGGCAAGGTGAAAGCTCTGTTGTTGTTTATCCTATACTTCTAAAAAGGATAAACCAGAAAATGCAACAGAAACTCACCACCAAAGTGCTCCCACTGTGTGATGAAGGGCATGGGGTGGATCTTGCTGGGTTGCCCGGTCAATGGAAGGGCTGTTGGTTCGCAAGGGGAGGAAGCCGACCAGGTTGCTCCTGCTGCCGCCAACAGGAGAGGAGGAGGCGGCCTGGGCTCCAGCGAGGTGAAGATCTGGCCATAGAGAGGTGCTGCTGGTGGGAGCCTGGTGGGTGTACGGCTACTCTGGTGGATGCGCAAGGGGCTGGATCTGCGCACCCGGGGCTGTGCTGGTTGGGTGCTCGGCCAGGGAAGGAGAGGAGGAGAGGGGAGTGCGGCAAAAGCTGGAGATGGGCCGGTCATGGTGGAGGCTGTGGATGGGGAAGGAGGTGCGGCAGCAGTATAGGGAATAGGTTGGGATTTTGAGGAGATTATGGGGGATTAGTTTAGATTAGGTAAAATATAAATTATATATGGTGGTTTTGATAGTGGGTATTGGGTAGTGGGTAGGATCCAAATTGGTATGGGTAGTGATTAGGTAATGGGTATGGATAGAGAGCTATAGGGTAAAGGGTTTGAGGAATTGAAAATGGATAATGAGAATAAATATGGGAAGGGGATCATGGAATAATAAGGAATAGAAAAGATAATAATAATATTAAAAGAATATCTACTATCCATAATATTAATCAACATTCGTAATAGCAACAAATAATCATAATAAAATATTGATAATAGAAATAACTATTATAATATTACAACTAATGGAAATGAAATAATAATAATAATTTAGCAAAAGAAATGTCAATGATAAATAACGGTAAACATAATACCAAATTACCATTTACTATCTTAAAAATAAATTCCCATATTAATAATAGATATAAATTCCCATATTTAATAATAGAAATAATCACAAGGAAGAAAATAATAAATCAAGTTGATGAAATAAAAATAATCAGTAATTCAAAATAAATACTTTTAAAAAATGAAAATACTGTATTACTAGCTAGGGATCTTACAGTCTACCCACCTTATTAAAAATTTCGTCCCGAAATTCAAATAAAGTAGGAAATGGCAAAAATAATCCCAAAATCAAAGGAGAAAACAAACAAACTTCACATCACTTCTCGACACATCATAAATCCACCACGCTTCCGCTGCGCTACTCTGATTCTGCTACCAGCTTCAACATGAAGTAACCACTCCCAAGAGATAGAATGGAAAGAAATAGAATAGAAAGGAAGGATGAAATCAAGATGGAAATCCAAATCACTCAAAAGAAGAGTAGAGATTAAGGATATCGAAAGATCAAAGATGAGAATTTTCAAAGGAAGGATGGCCAATTCCAAATGGACTGAATATCATAATGGATAGTATATGTATATTGCAGTATAACTATAGCTCATTTCAAGTTACCGTAAGAGCTAGGTCTCTCTTGCGAAAAAAAATTCAAAATTTTCACATCGCAAGTCGAAAACCTAGGCTCTGATACCAAGAAAACCCTGTCACGCCCCGCTTCCCAAAATACGCTGGAGCGGAGACGCGACACGAGTCGGCGACGCATATACGCAAGGAAAATCCCTCACGCATACGCGCTAAGCCTTAGTAACCTGAAACAAGCTATAAATGTAAACTGTAATGAATCATGAATACTGCAATATCGCATATAGCAACCACGCATGATATCATATGAATCAAGAGATAGAATAACAACTGAACTGATATAATAAGAACAGGAAATAATACGAATGCTAGAAAGATAAAAGTACCAGGAGAGAATAGAAAGAAGCTCCAGCTATTCGCGAAGCGTACAGCCTCAACGAACACCTGCGCATTAGAAACAAACCGTCCAATATCTGGACGTGCAAATCCAGGGTCGTCAGAACGCGACCATGGTGAGTGTGTGTGTAAAGGGAAATAGCTCGTGCATAAGAACATGTGCATAAAGCAATATCAAGAACAACTGCAGATAACATATAACTGAATAGCATGATAAACTACTGTAGATATAAGATAAATAAATATCATGACATGATGACATCTGAACTGAAGCATATCTGATATCAATATCAACAAAGATATAAGACAACTATCACGTCTGTAAACTAACAACTGATATCAAGTCAACTATCACGACTGTGAACAAGCAACTGATATCAAAGTCAACTAATACAAATGTAGACTAATAGCTGCTGTCAAGGGGTGTAACCTAGATATGTCACTAGTATGGTTGGTTATTATTAACCTAACTAATGTAGTACTTAGCTGTGTCCCATACCACAGCTGTGTCCAACATATCAAACAAAGTTATCGTTATTGTAACTGCCTGCCAATGTAGAGCATGTGTTTTGGAAGAGTACCGTGCATGCCCGGTACCACGGTCTAACACCCCTGGCACTGAACCAGGACAAGCCGCTAGGCTCTGACAACTGAAGACCACAACCCCACACGAAAAGACAACTAGTGTGGCGCCGTAATCTGGGCATAGCCCTGACAACTGACACTGAATAGGTAGCCAGTACTACCTTGGTTCCCCATGGTTGGACCCACAACTCGTTACCATAAGAATCCTCCCAAAAATACACGACATGCATCATCAGGCAATTACCCCTTGTTCCCCGGGTTATGATGTCTTTTATTAATAAGCAATCAATGTTATTTAATATATAATAGTAACTGATATCTCCAACAACTGCTGATGTCAATACTAGCTGATAATCTGACAACTGACAACTATGATATCTGACAACTATGATATCCGACAACTTTGATATCTGACAACCGTGATATCCGATATGAGTAGCTGACAACTAATATCTGACATCTGAATAAGATACTGGAGATATAGCCACTAACACAAAAGGTGATACAGACAACTAGTCTCACTAACAACTATAACTAGTAACTGATCTCTGCCATCTCATATCAACAATGAAATACATGATCACTGACAACAGTCTCGTCAACTGATAAACTGATAACTGCTATAAACTCTGGATACATCATATAATCAACAAGTAATCTCACTAATAATTGATAAACTGGTAACTGGTAAATTCGAAGTGCGGCATCACTAATATCAAATAGATCACTATCACCGTAACTCATCTCTACGAATCAAAAGTAATCAATAACCATACCAATATCTGAATAAGTCATCACCAATAAAATATCAATCTGGAAGGTCCTCTACATGAAATATGTCAAGCTCATCTTAATGCATATCAGGTTTAACCATAAAGAATGTAAATCTAATATCATCTATATCACAGGTTCAGTCCAACTTCGAATAAGTTCATGCACCAATCCAATCGTCATAATCTTTTAGTAAGGTAAGTTCACATCCAATATGTCCTCGATCAACTGCAATGTAGAATAGCAACTTCTAATACTAAACATCAATGACATATCATCTGTTAGTTCTCATATACTCAACTATAGATCCAAGTCATTACAACTAACTCATTATGCCGATAGTTCCATATCCATCTAGTTTCAATACCACATCTAATAATCAGATGCAATAGTTGTCATTCCAACATATGACAATATCCAGTACTAATCCTCTCACTCTAACATACAACTCTGATTCATAGATATTCTCAATCACCACTTCTATAAGATCAATCATTATCTCCCAACACCGGTATCACAACATATTCATGCATATAAGTTCTATCATGATATCTTCAACACTATGTACCATAACATATACATGTATCTAAGGTCTATTAAGTCAAGTCATTCCCCAATATCCATCTCTAGAAATCATGTACATCCATCTATATCCATTACATAACCCAAGGTTAATGTCTACATCCAATAAAAGAACTACACATAGCTGACAGACTAACTGTAGTCGACTAGGGGTGATATATAAGTCGACTAGGCAAGAGAGTTAGTCGACTACAAGAGTAGCCCAAGTCGACTACACCATCTGCTAGTCGACTATAAAGCTGATCAAGTCGACTGACAGGGAACAACAGAGAGTCAGCCATCATCTGGGAGGTAAGCTAGTCGACTAGGGGTCATGGGGTGGTCGACTAATATTTGTATTAGTCGACTATCAATATGGACAAGTCGACTAATCTAGTGCCAGGACAGAAAAATCAGAGATACAACAATTCTATTCTTCCACACAATAAAATATGTAAATGCATCCTCACTTGCACCTATCAACATACACAATCACTACTTTACTGTATGTACATGTACACATGAAAATATAATTAAATTGATGTACTTAAATACGAGGAAATCAAGGAGAAGGAGAATACACTCACTTAGGGGAATTTGCACGTTACCGGGCGAGTCGCCGTTACGGTCGCCGTGGCGCCGCTCTTCGCTGTCGGACTGCATAGGAAGGTAGCCAGGGTACTGGGGAAGACCTGGCTGCAATCTGGAGGTCTCGCGCTCACCGGAAGGGCCTGGAATCGCCGCTCGCCCGCTGCCTGCGCTGCTGGTCTGTTCTGGATCTGCTGTGCGAGTCGCCGGGCGAGTCGCTGCCGCGGTCGCTATGGTGTCGTTCCTTGCCATCAGACTGCATGGGAGGGTGGCCAAGGCACTGGGGAAGGTCACCGTGTCAGTCTCCGACGACGGGCTGGCGTGGATCGGGAGAACTCGCTGCTCGCTCGCCGACGTCGATCAACGGCATCCCGCGGAGAGCCCGAAAATGGTTCGGAGTAAGGATTTGCCGCACACAAAGAAACACATATGAATTAATACACTTACATAATTAATCAAAACACCTATTTGCATTAAACGTTGTATAATATAAAATAAAGAGAGGTGAATAAAGGAGACTCACCCAACAAGGCACGGCAAGGGGGCAAGGTGAAAGCTCTGTTGTTGTTTATCCTATACTTCTAAAAGGATAAACCAGAAAATGCAACAGAAACTCACCACAAAAGTGCTCCCACTGTGTGATGAAGGGCATGGGGGTGGATCTTGCTGGGTTGCCCGGTCAATGGAAGGGTTGTTGGTTCGCAAGGGGAGGAAGCCGACCAGGTTGCTCCTGCTGCCGCAAACAGGAGAGGAGGAGGCGGCCTGGGCTCCAGCGAGGTGAAGATCTGGCCATAGAGAGGTGCTGCTGGTGGGAGCCTGGTGGGTGTACGGCTTCTCTGGTGGATGCGCAAGGGGCTGGATCTGCGCACCCGGGGCTGTGCTGGTTGGGTGCTCGGCCAGGGAAGGAGAGGAGGAGAGGGGAGTGCGGCAAAAGCTGGAGATGGGCCGGTCATGGTGGAGGCTGTGGATGGGGAAGGAGGTGTGGCAGCAGTATAGGGAATAGGTTGGGATTTTGAGGAGATTATGGGGAATTAGTTTAGATTAGGTTAAGGATTATAAATTATATATGGTGGGTTTTGATAGTGGGTATTGGGTAGTGGGTAGGATCCAAATAGGTATGGGTAGTGATTAGGTAATGGGTATGGATAGAGAGCTATAGGTAAAGGGTTTGAGGAATTGAAAATGGATAATGAGAATAAATATTGGGAAGGGGATCATGAATAATAAGGAATAGAAAAGATAATAATAATATTAAAAGAATTTCTACTATCCATAATATTAATCAACATTCGTAATAGCAACAAATAATCATAATAAAATATTGATAATAGAAATAACTATTATAATATTAACAACTAATGGAAATGAAATAATAATAATAAATTAGCAAAAGAAATGTCAATGATAAATAATGGTAAACATAATACCAAATTACCATTTATTATCTTAAAAATAAATTCCTATATTTAATAATAGAAATAATCACAAGGAAGAAATAATAAATCAAGTTGATGAAATAAAATAATCAGTAATTCAAAATAAATACTTTTAGAAAAATGAAAATACTGTATTACTAGCTAGGGATCTTACAATTGCCATCGAGTCCCCTGACTATTTCAAAGAGACTATTCAAAGGACCCGGAGTATAATGCACTGCAAAGCAAGAAAAACTATATTAGTTCATTAGCTAAAGAAAAGGAAAGCTAAAGAAAAAAGAAAATTGCTAAGGCAAAGCTTCGCTTTCCGAGCGAAGCTAGCCTAGCATTAGCTTCGCTCTGAAGCTTAGCTTCGCACTTTGCACGAAGGCAGAGTGTAGAAAATCTCTAAGTGTTAGCTTCACTCTAGAAGCTTAGCTTCGTGTTCTGCCGCTGAACAGAATGCGAAAAAGCCTCAGAGGCTAACTTTGCTGGAAAGGCCATTGTGCCTAAAACTATTCAAGGGACTTTAAAGTCCTTTTCGAAGAAACACTTCCGAAGCTAACTTCCAATCCTGTCATTTGACAGGACGTGAACCACCTTAAGGGCTAGCTCCGCATAGAAGCTGAGAGAAAAAACCATTGGTTTCTGAATTTCAAATTGAGAAATTAAGGGAATTAAGTCCCCTAAAACTTCAGCTAAGTTAAATTAAGGGAGAGCGACTCCCTGAGATCACTGGATCATGGTGAATCACTCCGGATTCAACATGAAATAGCCAATAAATTGCTTCAAAAAGAGATAAAAATCTCTGGACAAAAGAAAAAATTCCCTACCCGCAATGGGCCGTTCAATGACCGGAGGAGGAGAGGACGTCTCCATAGCAGAGGTCGCTGCCTCTTTGCCTGCTTGTCTTTGGGATCCATGGAAGAACTGAGAAGTTCTGAAAATTTGAATGAAGGAGAAGGAAGAAAAAGAGATCTGTTTCTCTAAAAATTTGAAATTTGATTTTTAAGATAAGTTAATTCTCTCTTTCAGCCATCGGGCTTTTATAGGCTTAAATTGCCTAACTTCGCCTCCTCAAAAAGAGCGCAGACGGTCGTTCCAAATTAATTTAAAATGGCGCCTAAGCGCCTTGCTTGAAAAGCCTTGCTTCAGTCCCGCCAAGGGCTAGCTCCGCTGCGAGATCAGCATTGACTTTGCTCAACGCTCGGGTAGCTTCGCTGAAAACTGAGCTTTCGCTCCGCTCAGGGATCATCATTAGCTTCGCGAAAATTTCGTACTAGTTCCGCTGGAAGCTCGTCCCTGACTTAGCTGAAAATTCGTCCCCAGCTTTGCTGAAAGCTTAGCACCATTAAGAGCTTTTTATCTAAGCTAGTCCATTCCAGTTGCTTTCGAAGTTCAAAGTGGAAAGAGGGGGAGCAAAGTAAATGAGCGAAAAGTAAAATGTTTATTGATTAAAAAGGGAAGATACATTGGTACATTAAGATTGTCTTTCATATAATAGAATCATTGCTCCAAAGGTAAACAAGTTGTCATATCAACTTTCAGGGTAATAAACTATCCCAACTGGATAAGAAAGGTCTTCCTCCCGCACAAAGCCATAATCCTTCGCTTAATGGCAGAATTAACCATCAAGAATCAAGATCTTCTTTGATGAAAATTGGCAAGATACTGGTTGCCATCAAGGAGCTAGATTTTCTTTGATCAAAACTGGCAAGGGATTGGTTGCCACTAGAAAGCTAGATCTTCCTTAAACAAAATTGGCAAAGGAAGGATCCGAGACCAAACTGGTGATATCCGCCTTCCTGAAGTGGATCATCTCAGATAAGCGACAACCAGCCCCTTCCCGAAGTGGATCATCTCGGACAAGCAACTACCAGCCCCTTCCCGAAGTGGATCATCTCGGATAAGCGACTGCCAACCTCTTTTTGGAATGCACATCAACTGTTCTAGTATGTTCCTCCTGCTTATGATCAAAACTTTAACTTGAAAATCAAGGGGCAAGTTTTTATTCTCCTCCACTAGGAGAAAGAATTGGGAGCACGGTACACTGCAATGCAAGCAAAAAATAACTTAGCATCAAATAAAAAAAGGAGGGACGAAATGCTAAGTCTAAGTTTTATTCTTTATCCAGATCCGGCCCAGTTGTGCTTTGAAGATGGATTTCAGCTAAGCAGAGGATTGCCTTGCTTGCACAGTAATGTTAGACTAGCTTAGCATAAGCCAAGTCTTAACCCCGCCCAAGGCAAATAGGCTGGAGAAGCCTCAAAAAGGACCAAGTCCTAGCCTCGCTTATATTGCTAGGCCAGACTGGCCCAGAAGGGCGCTGTCTTGACCCCACCTATATGACAAGACTGGCTCAACCTTGAAGAGGCCAAGTCCCAAACCTCGCCTATATGGCAGATTAACAGGAACTTTGCGTGGAAAGGTCCTTGGTTAATCAGGCAAGAATGCTCGCTTCACTGAAAATAGGGCTGAATCCCTTCTCTGAAAGTTAGCAAAATGCAGAGACCAAGAGAATTTAATCCCTAAGATAGCTGATAAAACTAATAGAATTAAGGGAGATAAACTCCCTACAGTCACTGGATGGCCGAGGCTCACCAGATCTTGATCGGATAATAACCAGAGTGAGAGTCCCCACTACTGCAAGAGAGGGGTCATAAAACAACCTCCTAGAAAGAGGGGAGTATATTTCTCTAAAATGGACTATAAGAGTCCTATTTATAGGCCTCGTGGCCTGACCACGCCACTACCAATTCAAGCTTGGGAGCGCGGACGAAGCTAAAGCATTCAAATGCTTGACCTTGAGAAAGGGAATAATCTCCCTCGGGAATGCACACGAAGTTATTTTGAACTTCGAAAAGGGAATAATCTCCCTCGTAAATGTAAGGGAAGTTATTCAAACCTTGAAAAAGGGAGACATTCCTCTCGTAACTCGCAAAAGCGGTTAGTCTCGGGAATGGAACATCGCTACATCACAACGAGCAAGAGGTTAATGCTTATTGTCCAACCTGGTTTGAAGTGAAGCTACTTCAGGAAGTCCAAAGGCGAAGCTACCTAGAAGTGCGAAGCTACCCAGAAGCGTGATGCTACACGGCAGCGGATCGTCAATTCCTCGGCGAAACTATTCCACCCCGAAAGCGGGGCTAAAGGCGAAATTGAACTCAACCGCCAAGGCGACGTTCACATTCATATATTGTCAATAAAAGCAGTTCAAAGTATTTTGAAATCTGAACCATTTCATTGCACATTCATGAAAAAGACAGGACTCCTGCATTCATCTTCAACCGGTCTGAATGACGTCTTACTTATCGACATCTACAAAAGATAAGATGAAGACAAGCTGATAACCATAGATTAGGCAGCAACATGGAAATTACTAATCCAGTAAAGTAGAAAGTAAGCCAAAATTGCCTTTAGAGGGACCCAAGCAGGCCTAAGACGCTAAACTAGCTCAATACTTAGCTTGGGCATAACCCCAAGGAAACCTTTGTAGCTCCGCATGAAACTAAAAGCTTTGCCTAAGCCTGGTAACCTCGCTTTGAAGCTAAACTATCAGCTTAACATGAAGCTTCCCATTTAGGCCCGTCGGAGGCTGATCCAAGAGCTTCGCGCCAGAGGCTCTATCCCAAGCTAAGTCATAGCTCCGCTATAAGCTGAGTCTTAGCTTCGCACGAGGCTCTAAAAGTAACTTCGCCTGAAGCTATGAACTAGCTCCGCATGATCAAGCTCCGCAATGGGCTTTGCTAGGACATCAAATTGACCGTTCCAAAATCCCACGAGGGATTAATGGGTGAACCCCACTAATTTAGTGGGATTAACATAACTTTAAGTGGGCGGTTACACCCGCCCACTTTGTCCCACATTAAGTGGAGACAACTAAGCCATAGCGACATGAGGACGTTCGCATGAACCCTCTAGCTTTGCCAGAAGCTCGGAAAGAGCTTCACTGCAAGGTCATTTGCTAGCCTCACGAGAAGCTAATAGCTGATTCAACCTTGCTGAATTGAAGGGGGCGGTTACTCCCCACCTTTCGCTATAAATAGGTCCCTGGCTGATTCAACAATACACACAAAGGCGGACAGACGGATGGGAGGAGATTGGCTTGAAAAGATTAGCATTCCTACCAAAAGGGCTTTACTGATCTTCTGTTCTCCGATTCCCCGAACCAAGCGAGAAGAGAGTCTTATTAGGAGGCATTCTTGATCACTTGATCGATTGCATCGTCAAAGTAATAAAGTGTGAGCGCTTATCAAATTCCTAATGGCACATTTTACCAGAAATCTCAGAGGAGATCTACTTGTAATTTTCTTTTTTAAAGAAGTACATGTAATTTCGCTCCTCAACCCCTTTTTTGTAAGTTCTCCCCGAATCAAATTTTTTGATGGAAAACAGTGCTCCTCAGACGATGAACATGACACTTGGGCCTAGGAAGTCTCAGTGATTGGGGCTTTACCACTAAGAACTCTGGTCGTGGGGCTAGGCTTTGCAACCCGAGAAGTAGGCATTAGAATACTAGGAGAACCCGATTGTTGTGCCTCTACCCTTTCTCCTAAGCCAAATAAGTTGCAAGCTGATCAGCCCCTTCAGCCACGGGGATTCGCCTGCAGACTCCCCCTCTGCCAGGATCGCAGGACCCCTACTGTGCAAACCTCGAAGGCAAATAGTCAGGATTGCCTCCTCTTCTTCTTCTTCTTCCCCCTCCAGCTCCTCAGCACCAAGAGGGATTACTTTGGGCATCTGGGCTAAAGCTTCAGCCTCAGATTCTTTTCTGGCCTTCTTTGGGCTGGCTTACCTTGGGAAGCAGAGGCTCGAGGACACTTGGGCATGACATGTTGACTCCTCCGAATGGGTGTTCCTTTGCGGCTCCTGCTTCAGACTCTAACGCCAAACCCGCTCCATTCCTGGTGGTCTCTCTCCTTGCCTCCCTTTTCGCTTCCCTCTCAGCCTCCGGGTACTCGGTCATCCCCCGCATCCGATAATCCTTAGACCCAACCTTGGCCTTATAAGTGGATATGATACCCTTGATATAAAAAGTGTTTATTCCAAATCTAGGCACCTTATTCGCCATAAGTACAATGAACAAAAGCCAAAACTGAAATAAGAGTTGGGCGTCTTGTGAGGAAGGGTAAAGGCTACTCCAGTTCCTTCCGCTATGTTGTAATACCATGCCCAGGCACCTTCGAAGAGATTCCCACTGAAGTAAAGGCTTGGATTCGGGTAGCCAACGTAGAGCTAGTCGTAACCAAACTGTCAGGCCAACTGACAAGGCATATAAGGCTCCAATGTGCAGGAGTTCCCTTGCCGAAATACCGAGTACCCAGGCTGGATGTTTATCAGCCATCAAAAGACGCAGGAGGATAACCCAGTGAAGCCATTTGGGCCAACAAGATCTACAAACTTGTCCCCAAAAGATGCATCATGAATCTCATGGAAGCACCTGTCCAACTTGTAGTTGCTCTCGTTCAGGATCATCTTCCGGATATATAATATATAATATTGCAGCCTGCCCGAACTCTCCAATCACTGCACGTAAGGTTTTAACCCTTAGAGGCAGATACCGTCGTCATCAGCGAGGGACAATGCATAATGTACTAGGCCATCAGGTACATATGTGAGAGTTTGACCCTGGGACTGTGAGTCTTGACCAGGGACGACCATTGGAATCTATGACTAGGTGGCCCTCTACATTCACGATTGCTTCCTCGTGGCAGAAGCTGTTTGCTAACGCACACAGCCCACTCTGGATCCTGGCCGCCATCATTGGAAGAAGAGCGATGGATTTCCCATAGGCAAGCAAGACCGCCAGATACACCACGTTGGCGATGATCACCTCATGCGGTGGCATTGGTACCACACATTGCTTTAGCCATAGCATAAGGAAACCCGCTAACATAGTTTAGTCAGACATCAGGACTTTGGCTTGATGATGGAAGCTCTCAAAGATCATGTTTGGTTTGAAGGTGCCTTCATTGGACTCAGTGGAATAGGAACTGGTGGAGGCACTAATTCTTTCAAAAATTTCCTTATTAGTGCTGGGAGCTAGCCGGGACATTGGGGTAGTCTTATTCACCCCGGGAATGGATAAGTTGTCCATGACATCTGCTTGATCCCCCCGCTCCTCCCATCTGGTCACTTGCCTGCGAATGTGAAAGTAGAATAGCACTTTCTAATACGTCTCGTACACTAGAGGATTGCTCTTCTTCAGCAGATGCAGCTCCTCAGTTGACGGGACGTACTCCTCATAAGGATCATCTCCTATTATCAGGCCCGAGACTTCAAACATCTCATGAATGGCAAACCCCATTTCCCCGATGGGAGTAAAGAATGTACAATTCTCTGGATTATAACGCTCCAGGATAGCATAAAAATGTTGGGTGCTCTACGAGATGCCATATTGAACAGCCCTGACGACCCCGTACAGCCCAGCCTACAGCACATCTCAAAATTCTGCCAGGGAAATTCCACCATTTTACCCCACCATTTTGTATCGGTAGAATGGACCCAGCAGGAAGAATGAAATTCTGAAGGAACCTCGCCCGGCATATCCAAGAATTGTTTTATAAAGGTCGCTACGAGCAGAAGGGTCTCTCCCATCAGGTACTCAGCTTTGACCAAGCCAGTCTGTAACCCCAGCACATTCCTCCCATGGCCGAAGGTGTAAGCTTCATGGGCACCTATCTTGCCCAAGATGACTCCACAAAAGGGCCTGACCAACTCTAAATGAATTGTCTGACACACAAAAATGTGTTGTAGATAGGTGAAAGGATACATCCGCTCTATATTCGGGAGGAAAAACCTTCTACTACCAATCTGGCGAAGCCATTTATAGTCCCCGTCATACAAAGCAGTTTCATCCTCTTAAATTGAGTCGGTGAAGAAGAAGTTGGGCTTCCTCGGCAGAGCACAAGAGTCCGACTCGAACCGGCCATCAGAAATGATCTCCCGAAGGGTCAGCATATTGGCATTGCTAGTCTGATTCCTTTACTCCTTTGACCTACCAGTAGTCACGGAGCAGTCCTTTAGATAATGAAGATCAGGTTTAGATCAGCGCCACTTATATGTCCAAAGTGGCATTTTTTGGATAGGGAATCTGAGAAGTACCGCAATGTAAAATGAACAACACACAGTCAGAAATCTAAAAAAAATATGACTAAGTGTTGACGCTCAGACACAGGATTGAGTCTAGATACGGAGATCAGCGAAATCAGTGTTTAAACTCAAAGACACGAGGCTCGCATGAAGCCTGTGTTTTAAATTTTACAGCTTAGAAATTTCTCTGAGTGTTGGACACTGACGCGAGACTCAGTGAAGCCCGCGTCCAGCCTTAGGGATGTGAGGTTTATATGAAATCCATGTCTGAACTCCCCCACTTAGGAAAATTCTCTATGTGTTTGGATTAAACGCAACGCTCAACGAAGCCTACGTTCAACAAGCAGATATGGACTCAAGTTGATGAAGCGAAGACGTGGAGGTCATCAAACCCATGTCTTGCCAACAAGTGCAAGAGCTGCATCTGAATATCAAAACACGGGTATGAGCCTTATGTTAGCGGTTTGGTTCAGAAAAGACATAGAGTTAAGACAACTCTTCAAGTCCCTTAATGGTGAAAACCAGTTCCAATATTTTTTTTTTACCTGAAATGGGGGCTTCCTGCGTGGAAGAGCCGCCCATTTGAACCTCTAGAGCAACAGCACTCGACGACGAAGCCACAGGTTTTGTTTTTGGGGCCATTTCGACCGTGATTCTATGTAAAAGAAGGAAAAAAGAAGAAGCTCTGAGTTTTTTCTTAAAAAGTTCTGAAAGTTCTCGACGTGGGGCTCAGCGGAGAAGAAAAAAGTCTATTGATGACTCTTGAATGACTGATGTCTTTTATAGACATAGTAATCCACCAAGATACGTGACACATAATTCGAGCCCAATCTCCGCCTGACGTGTGGCAATTCGCCTCAAATGCGAACCTCGCATATTAAGAGAATGACATCTCTTCAAGCTCTGCATGATGCATGGCAATGCGCCTCAAACGCAAAACTTGCGTTTTAAAAGAACGGTGTCCCTTCAAGCTCCGCCATACACATGACAATACGCCTCAAACGTGAGTCTCGCGTTTAATAGAGCTGCGTCTCTCTAAAGAGGGACCGCATCTCCACCTTGAAGTCTGCGTTACTTCAGCAAAGTGAAGGCTACGTCTCCACTTCAAAGACCGCGTCTTTTCAGTATTCTCTGGTTCGCGTCTTGGCAAAACAACAGAGCCGCGTTTCTTCAACAATGAGAACTCTACGTCTCCATCTTGAAGTTTACGTTACTTTAACAAAGTGAGAGCTGTGTTTCCACTTCGATGTTCGCGTCTCTCCAATAAATGAGAGTCACATTTTTACTTCAGATGAGGTCCGTGTCCCTAAGGCAATATGATCTCTACGTTTACAAGACCTGCGTTCAGTCTTTGCTTCTGCAGTCAGTTCAACAGTACACTGGCGAGAGCAGATGACTATTTATTCTGGTTCAACAGTACACCAACCACAACTCAGAGCACTGAGGAGGTTCGTACCGCGTATCCAGACACTCACAGTGATCATGTCTGACAGCTTCAAAGAGTTTAATAGTACACCCACGATGATCAAAATTCAGACAAGATTGAGCTCAAGGTATCCTAGAAGATTGCCAATCCAATCATGAGAGGTTACTACCAGCAGAAAAATTCAAATATTTCAAAACCCATCCCAGTCAACCGCAGAGTTTTTAAAACTTTGGAGAAGGTTGTGTATACTATCTAAAAATCACTGAGGACAAGTCATCTGAGAGCAGAGTCTATACTCCATACGTGAGGCTAATCTTAGCCGCTTGTGTAATGCCAAGACGCTGAGCTTGAAGCCCGCGTCTTAGCATCACTGCAGTGTCAAGACGTAGGGTTTGTAGTCAGTGTCCCAGCTTCACTGCAATGGCCAAAACACAGGGCTTAAAACCCACATCCCAGCATCTCTGCAATACCAAGATGCAGGGTTCGAAGTTCGTGTCTCTACTTTCTTGCATTAGTCAAGATGACGCAGAGCTCAAAGTCCGCATTTCAGCTTCACTGCATTGGCTAAGACGCAGAGCCCGAAGTCTGCGTCTCAGCTTTACTACAGTGGCCAAGACGTAGAGCTCGAAGTCGGCATCTCAGCTTTACTACATTGGCCATGACGCAGAGCTCGAAGCCCGCGTCTCAGAAACCCGCGTCTCAGCTTTACTGCATTGGCCCGGATGCAGAGCTCGATGTCCGCATCTCAGCTTCATTGCATTGGCCAAGACGCAGAGCTCGAATCCCGCGTCTTCGTTTCATTGCATTGGTCAGGATGCAAAGCTCTAGGCTCGCATCCCAGCGACACTATAATGCCAACATGAGGCTCGAAACCCGCGTTTCAACTGCAGAAAAGCCCTGTGTTTCAGCTATAACTGCCCTCATTACCAGGTCAATTACTGCCCCACGTAATGAGGGAGTTAACTCCCATCATGGAGAATTTATAGGGGACAATTTTACCCCTGAAACTCCTATAAATAGCTCAATTTGCTATTGAAGAGGGGGAGATTCTTAGTCAAATTTGATCGGATCGGATTGAATTAAGGTGGAGGAATACTGATAAAGGGTTTTTAGAGTGATGCTAAGTTTAACATCACACCTCTAGCATCCAGTTCATTGTTAAGTTCAACAATACACCTATGACAATGACTTTTCCTCGAACTTTCGTATCAAAGTCGAGATGATTAATGCTAAGTTTAAAATTGCACCACTAGCATTACCTCTACTGTTAAGTTTAACACTACACCTATGATAGTGGGATTTTCAGTTTTTCCCAAACGAAACTTAAATTCTTGTGGAGCTAAGTTAACATTACATCTATAGCTCACATCCTTGTTAATTTAATATGACACCTCTAACAAGATTTAATCCAACCC
Organism: Agave tequilana; assembly: GCA_038442645.1. NCBI lineage: Eukaryota > Viridiplantae > Streptophyta > Magnoliopsida > Asparagales > Asparagaceae > Agave > Agave tequilana. The sequence continues at coordinate 54,691 of JAVJIF010014534.1, read as the reverse complement.
GTTAAGTTAAATCATATCTCTAATGGTAAAAATTTCATAAATCGCTAATGGGTCTAGTCTTACTTATTATTCTCATTAATAGAATGACAGGTTCACTCAAAATCACTATTAGGTTGATATCATACCTTTAACGGTGTTTCTATTAATCCCCAGCCGAGTCTTAATTACGTTAATACTAAACCTCTGAAGAAAACTCAATCACAATCCTCCATGAGGTAAAAAATTCACCTGTCATTCTTATCCATAGATTGGCAAGACTAGAGAAACTATTTAACTCCTTTCAAGTTAATATCACACTTCTGACCGTAATCATAGATTCCTTGAATGGAATTTTTCTAACTTTGACTTGCTAAGTTAAAATGTTATATTTCTAGCAAATCAAAGGTAATCATTCTGCTTGTCTAATTTTTAATAAACAACAGAAGTCAAGACATGTAAGAAGACAAGAAAAAGTGACACTTTATTGATATTCAAAATTTGAAAGTGATACAAAGCACTCTCTTATACAATAAGATTGAGTGTTACAACAAAGAGTACAAGAAGTCCCTCTTGCTCAGCAAAAAGTTTCACTCACTCCTCGAAACATTGAAGATACACGAAGCTCATCCTCTTGACAATGTCCAGGAACTGCAGATCAACTTCTCTCCTCTCGAGAACAATGGTGTTTCTCGAGGTCGAAATGCAAGAGAGCATTCGGATTCCACCCGACCAACTGGTGCAAAGGTCTTCACAAGGCTATAATCCTTCGATTAATGGGAAGCTCCACCATCAGAAAGTCATCTAATGAGCATAGGTTTTCGTCGCTGTCACTTCTTTGAGCAGGATTGGTGAAGGGAGGATCTGAGACCTTACTGGTAACGTCCTCGTTCTCGTGACCTTCAAATGCGCTATGCTCATTATGATCAGGAAGGATCCGAGACATTACTGGTGTATCGTGTCCAAGAATATCTTGATGTGTATGGAGAACTGCGCGGATCTTCCTAACCCTTAGACAAGAGTTCTGACTTCCTGAGTGCTCGCCAATCGAACAAGCTGGTCATTCCAAATATCCTCCAATGGACGCGCAAAGACACTGGCACCAGCACCATAGATTTGGCCAGGACCTGCAAGAAATAAAAAATCAAGTGTTAAAATTTTACAAAGACAGAAATAGGAAGCAAGAAGCACAAGCGCGGGGCTGAAGTCATGAACTCCATACGCGAATCTCACGGACGTGGGGATAGAAAAATCTTATATTAGACTCGCGTCTGATAATTGAGACACGAGGCATCTATCAAAGACGAAGATGCGGGTCTTAAAACTTTATAAAGTTACTCCAGATGAAGACAATAAGGGACCCTTATCTAAAGTTTCAAGACATGGAGCTTGTCACATTCGCGTCCAGAGATCTCAAAAGAGCAGACTTAAAATTTTCTAAGTCATGAACCCAAAATGCGATCCTCATATACAAAACTCAAGTTTAAGGTCTCAAAAAGCGAAGTTCACCACGCTCGCGTCTGAAGAACTTGTGACTTAGAAGTCAAAAGCTCGTGTTTCATCAATTAACGTAAAAGACGCGTTTGCAGAGCATGGGCGCATGAATCTCAAGAATGAGGTTTCAGGAAGGGATCAAGAGACGAAGTCTCTTCATAGCCGGTGATGACAGAACTCCAAGGAAACTGACCCTTAACATGGCAAAGGCCATTTCCTACCTGAAGAAAAGTTCTCTAAAAGTTGGACTTCATTCGTCAAGGCATGACCATGAAACACCTAAAGCAATGCCTTTTAATTTTGAAATCACTTAACAGTGATAGATTGCAAGAAAGCATTGAAGATTTGGGTTATTTTTTGTTCTTCAGAGCACATGCCCTTAAAGGAGGCCCTGAAGGAGAACTATCAGGACGGAGTTCTTCAGAGCATATGCCAGCGAAGGAAAACAGTCAGGATGAATGATTGTTATGAGGCTTATGGCCCATTTATAGGCTCACTAATAACCATTAATCAATGGCATAAAATCAAAACTATTCTTAAAAGTCAAAATTAATAAGTGAATATCAAATCTAGTCTTGGTGATACATGTGGATTTTTGCTCTGGGAAAACACAACAACGCCCGTCCCCAACAGTCAAAACTGACTTCACATTCAAAAATCCAACGAGATTTTCGTGTCAAAATGCATGTGATGCTTCAAAGGCCGTGTTCTGAAGTTCGCGTCCCTTCACAATCCTGAAGGTTGTGTCCCCTTTATCAAATTGAAGAATGCAGGCCTGCTTTTCTCGACAGATCAGGGCTGCATTTCTCAATAAGTCAGAGTCGCATTTCTCTTAACAGTTCAGAGTCGCGTTTCTCTCAACAGATCAGAGTGCATCCTCTCAATAATTTAGAGCCGCATTTCTCTCAACAGATCAGAGCCGCGTTACTCTCAATAGATCAGAGCAGCATCTCCAAAAAAATCAAAAAATCGCATCTTCCTTACAAGTCAGGGATGTGCCTCACTCACAACTCAGTGATGCCAGAGTTTTCTCCCTATAACTCATAGCCATGTCTCAACAAATGACTAAGGACTGCGTCTCTATAATAGTCAAGGGTTGCGTCTATGAGAGTTGCGTTCTTCCATGCAATAAAGAGTCCGTCTGATTCTCAAATGCAAAGAAAGAATAAAGACGAGACAAAAATTTTATAACTTTTATTATTTATATCAAAATGGTAAAAGTAATACAAACACTCTCTTATTTGACAAGTAGAGTGTTACACAAAAATATATATATATAAAAGGAGAAGGGCTAATCCCGCTCAGCCAAAGAATAGATCCGGTCCCGAAGGCGCTGCATTTTGCGCTGGCATGCCTCATCAACTTCTACCCAACCATGAACCCATAATTCTTCCTCTGATAAGAATCTCTTCATAGCCAGCTGCGGTTAAAGTGACTCAAACTTGAAAGAATGGGTAGTAAGATCTTCTTGGACCAGCTTCTTGGCCGCTTTCAGTTTTTCAACCTTTTTTTGGCAGCAGTAAGCTTCTGCTCATTCACTTGAATTAGGGATTGCGTCTTGGCAATAGCTGCCCGAGCAGTGGTAATGACTTGCTCTGTATTCTTGGTGACGACCTTGAATTTCCTGGAATCATCAACCAATTTTGGTAGCTGGCTTGTTGTGGAGATGACAGGCCTCCTCAGCCATCTGCTCCTCCATCTCCCTCCTCTCGTGTTCTTGAGCGGTGAGGAGCTTATTCAGCATTGACTGAACCTCATCCATCAGAATAGCCTTCTCCAAGGTCCTTAGTTCCTTCAGGCATATCCCTAGCTGTTCGACCAGTGTCAGAAATGTCCTAGCTTGTTTTAAGCTCCCAGTATGATAGATGTTCTAAATTTGATTTTCAAGAAGTATCCAGGCAAACTCGAAGGAACTTCTCCTAGAGAGAACCAGTTCGATGCAGACCTCATGGAAGTGAAGAATTGACGTTCCGTCTGATGCACCAATTCTTTCATGATGTCCATGGCCAAAGATAGCTCAGCTGGTGTGCTCCCGGATCCCTTTTCTATATTGGCGCGTATAATGTCCACAAAGACGAGAGCCAATTCACTTTGTGTAGAGATAGGCCAACAGCAGATTCTGTCGATATTGAGGTCGTGGTCGTCACCTCTGGAATCTTTATTGTGATAGCATCTGGAACAACAGGGGCAGCGACAAACTCCACGGCACTTGGTTCACCGGCCGAAGTCTGAAGTGCACTGTCCTCTGCGCTGGTGCTCGCCACGGGATCCTCCACTTGAGCTAGCCTAGTACTCTATACAATTATAACTTCGATGTTAGCAATAACAATAAAAACGGGAGTATAAGGCACATCTTTGTTCTGTTACCAAGTTGAGAATCCGAAAACGGTAAATCCATTGGCAGGCCACCTTGGGATGAGGGTTCCCTAGTCACTGTGGTTACACCCTCACGAAGCATTCCAGTACCGGGAACTGCAAGGCCTTCCTGCTGGGCCAGCTCCTGGATCACCTCCTCAATATGGGAGGAAGTCGTAGCCTTACTACTGATAGCCACTCGTGTAGAAGAGATTCAAATGAACTGTTATAACATGTTTCTAACTTGATGAAGAAATAGTTAAGGAGGATAGAAGAAATACCCTCAGCGGTAGTAACCTCTCTCGACGATGGAACCATCGTAGGACATACACCTGCATCTCTTCCTCTGAAATATGCAAAAAAATTGCTGCTATCAGGAAGAGCGGGTTCATTGCCGCAGTCAACTTCCTCGCTAGAATAATAGCCCTGGTCTTCAGACGATGAAGATGACACTTGAATCCAGGAAGTCTCAGTGATTGGGGCTTTACCACTAAGAACCCAGGTGGTAGGGCTGGGCCCGAGAAGTAGGCATCAGAACGCTGGGTGAACTTAGTTGCTGCTTCTCTATCCCTCTTTCCTGAGCCGAAGAAGTTACAGGCTGATGAGCCCCTTCGGCCATGGGAGATTGGCCTGCAGGCTCTCCTTCTGCCAAGATCGCAGGACTCCCATTGCGTAAACCTCGGGGATAAAGAGCAAGGACTTTCTCCTCTTCTTCTTCTTCCTCCTCCTGCTCCTCAGTACTAGGAGGAATTATTTCATGCATCCGTCTTTAGCCTCAAATCCTTTTCTAGCCTTCTTTGGACTGGGCTCGTCATGAGAAGTAGAGGCTCGAGGATGCTTAGGTAAGGCATGTTGAGTCCTCCGAATAGGGTGTTCCTCTGCGGCCTCTGCTCCAGGCTCTGACATTAAAGCCACTCCTGTTTTACTGGCCTCTCTCCTGGCCTCCCTCTCAGCCTCCTGATACTCGATCATCCCTCGCATTCGACAACTGTTGGACCCGACCTTGACTTTGTACATGGATTTGATGACCTTGATGCACGAGTTTTTATTCCAAATCCAGGCACCTTATTCGCCATGAAGTATCATGTACAAAAGCCAAAACTGGCATAAGAGTTGGGCGTCTTGTGAGGGAGGGTAAAGACAACTCTAGTTCCTCTTGCTACGCAGTAATACCATGTCTGGGCACCTTCGAATAGATTTTCACTGAAGCGAAGGTTTGGCTAGGGTTGCCGACATACAATTGATCATAACCAAAATGTCGGGCAAATCGATAAGGCATATAGGCTCCACTGTGCAGGAGTACCCTTGTCAAACCACGAAGTACTGGGCCGGATGTTTATTAGCCACCAGAAGATGCTAGAAGATAACTGAGTGAAGCAATCTGTGCTGACGAGGCCTGCAAACTTATCTCTGTAAGACGCGTCATGAATCTCGGGGAAGCACCTATCCAACTAGTAGTTGCCTCCGTTCAGAATTCTCTTCCAGATGTAGAACATATAGTATTATAGCCAGCTTGAATTCTCCAATCACTGCACGAAAGGCATAAAATCTTCGGAGGCAGACACCGCCGTCATCAGCGAGGAGCAATTCATGATGTACTAGGCCATCAGGTATGTATATGGGAGCTCGACCATAGGACTGGGAGTCTTAACCAGGGGATGACCGTTGGAATCTATGATAGGGTGGCCCTCTGCGACCACGATTGCTTTCACATGACAGAAACTCTTCGCTAGCGTGCACAACTCACTTTGGATCCTGGCTACCATCACTGGAAGGAGGGCGATGGACTTCCTATGGGCAAGCAGGACAATCGGATACACCACGTCAGCAATGATCACCTTATGCGGTAGCGTTGGTACCACAGATCGCTTTAGCCACAGCATGAGGAAACCCACCAACCGAGCCCAGTCAGACATCGGGACTTTGGATTGATGATGGAAGCTCTCAAAGGCCGTGTCTGGATTGAAGGTATCTTCATTAGACTCGTTGGTGTAGGAGCTGGGTGGATGCACTAATTCTTTCAAAAATTTCTTCATCAGTTCTGGGAGCTAGCCGGGATATCAGGTTAGCCTTATTCACCCTGGGGAACAGATAAGTTGCCCATGACATCTGCTTGATTCCCCCGCTCCTCCATCCGGTCACTTGCCCGCAGATTGGATGTGACACAGCACTTCCCAACAGGTTTCGTGCACTAGAGGATCGCTCTTCTTCAGCAGATGTTGCTCCTCTGTTGACGGGACATATTCCTCATCAGGGGCATCTCTACTCATCATCCCTGAGACTTCATACATCTCATGAAGGGGTGAGCCCCGTTTCCCCAATGGGAGTAAAGAATGTTGTTCGAAGAAGAGTAAAGCAAAGTAAAACAGTGGAGCAAGAGTTAGAGTAAACATTTAATGTCCTTGTGGTGATGTTTCAAACTCTGAATATGAATGCAAAATTACTTTGTCCTTCGAGCTACCATTTCCAGCAAAATTATAACGGGTCGTATCTGCGGGGAGGGCTTGCGATGGAAGATTTCACAGTTCTTTATGTTGTATTTTTTAGGAAGAAAACGAAGGTTCTTCTTTGTTCAAGAATATGAAAAGAAAACAATGTGAGAAGAAAGTGATGAATCTTGTGGTGTTAAGAAAAGAAAAAAATGGAAGTGATGAAAGTAGAATGAAAATGGCGAATTCATAGTAAAATAGAAGAATAGATCTTGTGAGAAAAAAAGTTTTAGGAAAGAGTTTTAATCCAATGGAAAAAACCAGACTAACTAACACTCTACACTACTAACTTACTAATCTCTTAAGTGACTTGTGCCTCATGTTGATTCATGGGCAATTGACCGTCTCGCTTCGTCAAGTCAATAAGTTGTCCTAAATTGTAGAGATGTTCTCATCTTTAGCTTGGTTAGGTGGCTTACTGATCGGGAAAAAATCGCACACAAAAAGTGTAAGTTTTGGAATTGATATTTAAAATGTGTGTGCTTTGGCTTCCTCGATACTTCCGTTATAGCATAGAGGCTAAAACTAGTCGAATCCACAAGAACGGAAGTATATAGAAGCTTTTACCGGTTGATTCACGTGTGTGTTAAAAGTTCTTCAATATTTAAAAGAATGAAAGAAAAGGAAATAAAGAATGAGAAGAGAAGTACGGTGAAATACGAAGAAGTGAGAACATAGAAGATAAAATTTTATGGTTTTTAGGATATTTCTAAAATAAAGTGAGAAAGAAAGAAAGCTCATGGCTACTAACTACTAATGCCTCCACTAACAATGCTAACTTCTTAGTGATAGTTACCTCATAGGTATCCTTGGCAATCACTAGTCCTTTGTTCAAGAGCATTTCAAAGCATGATCTGTATGATAATTTCCACATCCAGACTCAACAAAACAAGTACAAGCTGCACTTAAACCATAAAAACTAAATAAGAGTGATCATGGAGTAAAGTAATGTTAGCTTGTTGGAGAGTTAGGATGTTAGAGTGTTAGATCTAACATCATAAACCATCAATGGCTCTTACAAGAGCCAGGCCACGTAGAAGCTATTAGATTCATGTGGATTATTAAATAAGAAGTTAGCAAGATAGTGGTTAGTAGTTAGTTGTCATGAGAGAAAATTAGCTAAACATGTACAGAGAGTTAGAGAGAAGAAAAGAAAGAGACGTAAAGAGAGCACCTTTCATAACTTGTCACCTTCTATTATAAGCACTCTTGCATTCCAAACATGTATCACTCTCTCTTCTATTACAAAATCTATAAGAAATTGAAAATACAAGGGAGGAAGAAGAAGAAACCTAAACTAAACTATCCTAAACTACAATATGGAAAGAAAAACCCTAAAACTAACCTAAAAACTACTCAAAAACAACTCTCCCTAGTGCTCTGGAAATCCTCGGGCTTTTATAGGCAAAACTGGGAATCGGGGTACACGTACGGAGTCGCGCGTCAAATCTTGGCACGCGGCTCCACAAGGGAGCCGCGAAAACGTGGCTACGGCTACGTTTCCACAGCTGTAGGGCAGCTTCTTGCGGGGCGCCGCCTACAGCGCAATCCTCTCCTATCCCCTGTCGGCTGGATGTTCTGGTTTCTAGATTTGGGCCCCTGGTTTTGATGAAACCACTCTCCAAAGTCAATAGCTATCTTTGTAGGCCTCTAATCATCAATTAAATGGTGATTTTGGGTCTTCTTCTTCATTTCATGCCATGGAGCTAGAAACGTACAAGAGAGGTATTTTTAGCAGAATTTAATATTAAATAAATGTGAAGATGTTGTACGAAATATGCAGTTTTAAAGAATAATCACCTTCTTGGATCATAGGCTCCCAATAGGTTCATAAGTATGAAACTATAGAATTCGCAATTTAGATATGCATAACAAGAATGTAAGGTTCATTAAATCATCAAAGCCATGGTTAACTAGCATGAAATAAGAAGTTAGTATAATAAGTGTTAGCATACTAAAGTGATCACATCATCATATTCCATCAAGCCTCTTGTTAAAGAAGCAAGGCTCTAAATGAGGCACACATAAATCACAAAACCTTCACTAAGATTAGAAACAATACTCATCTTCATTGGAAATAAAGAGAGTTGTTAGATACAAGACTAGAAATGTAAACATCCAATGAGTCATATGAGTTAGCATTACCCAAGAGTTAGTAGTTAGTAGTGTTAAAGGTTAGTTAATCATGTTAGGAGATTTGTTATCCATAGAAAAGTAAAGCAAGAAAAAAGATATAGTAAAATAAGTGCAAGAAAATAAAGAGCTTGAAAGTAAATAGCAATAGAGCAAGAAAATTAGTGGAAAGAGAACTTAAGCTTTTGTATTTGAATGTCACCCTTCAATTACATTCAAGAATTGTTTGATGAAGTGGCTGCAAGCTGGGGGGTCTCTTCCATCGGGTACTCAGCTCTAACCAAGATAGGCTGCAACCCCAGCACATCCCTCCCATGTCCGATGGTGTAGGCTTCGCGGGCACCTATCTTGCCTAGGGTGACTCCGGAGAATAGCCTGACCAACTCTCAATCCATTCTCTGACACACAGACATATGTTGCATATAGGCCAGAGGATACATTCCCTCCATGTTCAGGAGGAAGAACTTTCTGTTGCCAACCTGGCGAAGGCATTTGTAGCCTCCGTCATAAAGGGCAACCTCATCCTCTTCAATTGAGTCACAAAGAAGAAGTCAGGCTTTCTCAATAGAGCACGAGAGTCCGACTCGAACCGGCCATTAGAAATGATCTCCCAAAGAGTCAGCATGCTGGCATTACTGATTTGATTTCGTCGCTCCTTTGATTTACAAGTGGTCACAGGAGCAGTCCTTTAGAGAACGAAGATCATGTTTGGATCAACATTACCTACATATCCAAAGTGGCACTTCTTGGATAGAGGATTTGAGGAGTATCGCACTGCAAAAAAGGACAACATGACAGTTAGAATCTAAAGAAAAAATTTGTGTCTAAGTGTTTAAGCTCAGACGCAATGTTCACCTTAGAACAGTGTCTAATGGCTAAGACGCGGAGCTCGGCGAAACCCACATCTAACTCAAAGACGCGAGGCTCACACGATGCCTGCATTTGAAATTTCACAACTTACAAATTTCTTTAAGTGTTGAACTTAGACATGAGGCTCAGTAAACCCTCGCGTCAAACATCAGAGATGCGAGGTTTACATGAAATCCGCGTCTGAGCTCCCCCACTTAGAAAAATTCTCTTAGTGTTCGAATCAAATGCAAGACTCAACAAGCCCGCGTTCAACAAACAGATACAGATGCAAGCTGATGAAGCATGCGGAGGTTGTCAAACCCGCGTCTTGCCTACCAGTGCAAGCATTTGAATATCAAACGCGGGCATGAGCCTTGCATTGGCGGTTCAATTCAGAAGAGACTTAAGAGTTAAGATAACTCTTCAAGTCCCTTAATAGTGAAAACCAATCCAAATGGTTTTTTTACCTGAAATGGGGGCCTCCTGTGTGGAAGAACCACCCATTTAAGCCTCTGGAGTGATAGTGCTCGAGGATGAAGCCATAGGTTTTGTCTTTGGGGCCATTTCGATCGTTAATTCTGCGTAAAAGATGAAGGAATGAAGAATAAGCTTGGAGCTTTTCTTAAAGTTCTGAAAATTCTCCATGCAAGGCTCAGCAGAGAAGGAAAAGAGTCTAATGATGGCTCTTAAAAGACTGATCTCTTTTATAGATACAGTAATCCATCGAGATACACGGCATGTATCTCGAGACCAATCGTCTCCCGACGATGCACCTCAAACGTGGACCTCGCATATTAAGAGAACGACGTCACTTCAAGCTCCTCCCGACATGTGGCAACGCGCGTCAAATGCGAACCTCACATATTAAGAGAATGGCGTCTCTTCAAGCTCCTTCTGACGCGTGGCAACATGGCTCAAACTAGAACCTCACTTATTAAGAGAATGGCGTCTCTTCAAGCCCCTCCCGACGCGTGGCAATGCGCTTCAAATGCGAACCTCGTATTAAGAGAATGACGTTTCTTTAAACCCCGCCAGACGCGTGACAATGCCCTTAGAATGCGTGTCTCGCGTTTAACAGAGTCGCGTCACTCCAGCAAAAGGAGGTCCGCATCTCCACCTTGAAGTCTGCGTTACTTCAGCAAAGTGAGAGTTGTATCTCCACTTTAAAGAAGGTGCCTTTCTAGTATTCTCTGGATTGCATCTTGGCAAAACAGCAGAGCTGCATTTCTTTAATGATGAAAAGTTCGCGTCTTAACCACGAAGTCTGCGTCACTTCAATCAAGTGAGAGCTGCGTCTCCACTTTGATGTTAGCATCTCTCCGATGAGTGAGAGTTGCGTTTCTACTTCAGACGAGGTCCGCATCTCTAAGGCAATATGGCATTTTGTAAAAACACCTAGAGGGGGGGTGAATAGGTGTTAGTGCTAATCTAAAACTAATTGCAAAACTAAGTGCGCTAATGACGGAAGCTAATGCAAATTAAGCACAAATTAATACAATACAACAAGTGTAGCCGAATTCCCCTTGCGAGGCTCTGGACTAACTCCCCTTGATTCCCCTTGAAATGGGTTGAGGCGCTATGTGAAGCTCTTGTTGGATGAGTATAAGTTAGGCACACACACACAAGCAATCCAAGCAATATGAAATGCACACAATCAAGCCAAGCATATAAGAATGAATTGCAATATAAAAGATGCAAGGCAACACAAGCAATATATAAGATATGTATGCATTGAAAGAATGATGCTTGAATGAAATGATGCTTGCACAAAGTAAAGAGAGTAGAGTTGAGAGAAATTGGATCAAACGCTAACACAAAGATTTGTTTCGAGGTTCAAGTACCCAACTCTACATCCCCGCCTACACCACCGTGTAGGATTTCCCAATCCACTATAGGAGTACCGAACTCCTCTCTCAACCTTACAAAGCCACCGAGGCTATACAACCACAATCCACCTCTACCGAAGAGGGATACGGCCCGTAGCCAACAACAAACAATAACAACAACAACCTCTACCGAAGAGGCTCACAACAAACACAATCACCTCTACCAAAGAGGGATCCAAACCAATACCACTCCGATCACCTCTACCGAAGAGGGATTCACAAAAGCAAGGAGGGTTTACAATAAGTGGTTACAAAGACCACAAACACAATCTTTCTTTCTTTTCTCTTTTCTTTTTCCACAAAAATAAGATCCTAATAGATTAGGATAGGTGATAGCTCAAGTGTGGAAACAAAGTGTTTTTGGAAACCAGCAACAAAGAAAAACTTCTTGGGAAATCACTTGTAAATGATAGAAAATGAAAAACAAAACAATCTCCCAAAACCCTAGCTTTCTTTGATTTTCCAAAAACCCAAAAACAAATAAGATGAAATCTTTTTGGCTTAAAAACTCTTTTAAAAACTCTTTTAAACACTAGAGAAAGTCTGGAATTTTTAGCTCTAAAAATCTTAGCCAAAACAATGGAGAAATGGGGTATATATAGCCCCTAGGAAAAACTAGCCGTTAGGCTGATGTGGCAGCCTGACAGGCCACCGGTCGACCGCCAACGGTCAGAATTATGACCGTTGGGCAACTGCGGTCGACCGGCCCGGTCGACCCAGAAAACCCGAGAGCAGAGCTCTCAATTCGGTCGACCGTCACGGTCGACCGTGTCTGTGCCTAACAGACGTGCACGTCTGTGCACGTCGGTCGACCCGAACGGTCGACCGGCCCTTGGTGCGGTCGACCGTCAGGGTCGACCGACCAGCCTGTCAGCACAAAAACAAGGTCAGAAAATTTGGAAAAATATCTTATAAAAATCTTTTATCTCTTCTGAAAATTCCATAAAACTTGTTTATTATTTTATATTAAAACATAAACATGTGATAAAAATTTCAAGACAATATATCAACATATCAATTCATTTTTGTGTCTTGCCAATTTTATCAAAAACAAAACTTGTATTTTGTCAAACTTGATTTTTCCAAAACATGAATAGGATAGTCAAAATAAGTTTGTCTAGCAAGTTTAAAGCATGTATGTATATCTAGACCATATCTAATATACATAGGTATAAAGTAAACTTGTTTTGATCTATTATTCATGAAAACCAAGAACCAAATCATGAAACGTGTGTGTGTTTTGTGCACTTGAGCATATCAACTAAACTAAGCTGTACAAATGGATCTAAAACTCTATCTAAACTAGGATACCTAAGTCTTCTTGTCGATCTTCCATCTTCAAGTAGACTCGATCCCAAACGCGTGATCCTCCAAGTGCAAAGGTATGATCTTTAAGCTTTGGCACCGGAATCAACATGGAAAGCTTCTAAACTCCTTGTTGAAGCTAATCACCAACTAATATCCTGTTAATGATCTGAAACTTAGAAATACAAAAATATTAGTAAACATAACTACATGAGTTGATCATCATCAAAACTAGAGTGGAAGGCCATTGGGCCAACAATCTCCCCCTTTTTGATGATGACAAAACTCATGGAGTTATATATGCATGGATTAAAGTTAAGCTTCAAAGAAGCTCCCCCTTAACTCATGCATAGGGATAAACAATAAATATATGCAATGAATATTAAACATGAAACATGCATATGCATAAACAATAAATGGTTCTAGATATCAAATGGAATATTCAATACAAAATAAACTCTAGATACCAATTACAAAGCAAACTCTATAAATCAATTAAACTTAGTATTCTTGAGATTAAAACATAATATATGCATAAACATAAGCATGCATATAAAACTTCATAAATCTTTCTCCCCCTTTTTGTCAATCATCAACAAAGGGTAATCAAAACCATAAATAAAACGAGGGGTAAAAATCTTTCTTCCCCTTTATGTCAAACAAAATAATAAAAGACAATGTTCTCCCCCTTTTTGTCTAAAACAAAAACAAAGTCAATAAGGAGTGACTTTAAAAACATGATATCAATTGAAAATATGTCAATGAAGCATCTTGATACCAAAAGAAAATAAACAAGGATAATAAGTGTTATCTGCTATATACGTTCATGAAGAGGAAGAAGCTAAGTTAGCTTCCCTACACATATGCATTACATGAAGGAGGGAAGTTAAGCCCTAATTCACATAACACACATTATGTAATGAATAAGAGGAGATGTGAAGCTCCCCTACACACGTGTACCACATAAAGAAGAGATGTTAAGCTCTTCAATACAAGATACACTCATCATGAATCTATATGCATATAGTCAATGTAAATCAAAACTTTGAATATTTTCTTTAAACAAAATTTTGGAAATACCAATTGTAATTAAACATAAGTCTTGAATTCTTAAACATGAATCTTGAAACCAAAACAAATTGTGAATTGCTTAAATATGATACCAATTGTAAATATTTTACCAATTGAAAAATTGAAAAGATTTTACATAGAAACATTGATACCAATTGTAAGAATTGTTCATTTTAAAACATATAAACAAATTTGATGTTGATATCATATGTTTAAAATAACACTTTTAATCATAAAGTGTGAGAGTACAAATACCAATTGAAATACAAAATCAAATTTTCTCCCCCTTTATGAAATACAAACTAAAATATACATAGTCTTGATACCAATTTAAAAGTAATCAATTGAAACAAAAGTGAAACTCAAGCACTAGCATAAACACAAACATATATATGTATAGAAAATAGATACCAATAGAAATTGATACCATTGAAATTGAAATCATACATACATACAAAACAAATATGAGTATACAAGAGGATCAAAGATGATACCAATTGAAAGAGTTCAATGATACCAATTGAATCAAAAGCATGTGTATATCTCATATAATCTACCACCCAATCAAGGTTCAAGTTTTAAATGATTTTCATTTTAAAGCATACATGACCATGATCTCCCATCCAACCGCCCTTAGATGGTAGGGGTTTTCAAAAATAGATTTGAAAATTAGGTTTAGTTTGAAAATCACTACCAAATGAAGAATACGAACTAGTTAAAATGGAAAAACTTATTAACTAGTACGAAATCCTTCAAGCAAGGAATAAAACAAAATAGTTTCTCATAAAATATGAATTTCACATCATGATTATCACTCTAATTCAATTAAGCACAAATATGACTCATGAAAACAAAACATGAGCAAATTATAAATATGAGTGTACAAATACAATATGAAGATCATAATCATGAAAACATGTTCAATTAAGCTCAATTATTCCTTAAAAACACGAAATCATCAAAACTATCTAATCTTCAAGGCATATGTATGTCTAATACAAACTATAGTATACATACATATCCAAAACATAACGAGTCCACAAAATATATGCATTAAGGCACGTGGCTCAAAAAGGATACTCATGTATAGTCAATAGTTTGGATAAGCTGGACATATACATGAAGTTAAATATTGACACAATAAACATGACAATCATGAAAACATGAAAAGCTAAATTTTCATAAAAACAATTTTCATTTCAAGGTATATGTATAAATTGTCAATCACAATAAGTATTCATACATATCCCTAAACACATATGAGGATATATAAATTTGCATGAAAGGCAAATGACTCAAGGGGTATACATGTATATCTTAATGTTTTTGGCAAAATGCACATATACATGAAATGCAAACTCATAACACAAAACAAATTCAAAAATGGGAATACAAGTTTAAAATGTACAAATCATCAAAACTAGACTATACTAGCATATCTAATGGGTTCAAATAAGCGTTCAAGCACAAATATATATATAGATTTATTTGTAACCCACTCTATGTACAAGTATATCACTAGTCTTAATGAAAACTAACATCTAAACATATATTCAAAACATCAAGCATCAAAACAAATATAAAAGTCATCATGATAAAGCTAAAACATGATTACTATGTAAATTCACATGTATTAGATTCATGATGTACACTATAGCTTAAACAAAAGTAAGAACACTAAGTATGATTCAAATAAGCATGTGTGTCTCAAATACTATACATGTATGTCAAGGATCTAATAAACATGGAATGAACATACTAATCCATAGACATCAAAAACATGCCATAAACAAATGAATATGAAAGCATGGGAGTTTAGGAATCGTTACCAAAACCTCAAGGCAACTCTCCTTGTCTCCAAAACTTGGTGGTCCTCTCCACCATCTCTTCCCTTGAAAGTGATGCATCCATATGATTTCCTTTTAGTACGGAACGCATCCACTCCAAGGTGCTAACACTCTCACGTCATGTGAGAGCCCACACCTACATCAAAAACTTTAGGGGTGGTGGTCTTTGGTACCCATACTCTTTTGGGTCCATGGGGGTTAGTACCTTCTCTAACCCAAACAAACTTCTTGGCTAAATTTTCAACATGTAAACGATCATAGCAAAATTTAGCAAGATGGCCTTTTCGGCCACAATGTGTACATGTGTACACATGAGCATACATGTGTTGACGGTGTCCGTGTGGAGCATGTGTATGCCGTGGAGGGTGTGCATGCATAAAAGTTGGAACTTGTTTCTTACGAACCAAGGTTTCCAAGCGTGTGTGGTTCATGGCACATTGGCTCATAGTAGAGCCCAAACAATCTACTCTCTTCTTTAACATACAAATATCATCATTAATCTTAGAAGAAGAGGTACATGCATTAGGTAGACTAGATGAAGAAGCTACACTAGCATGGCAAACATGTTCATCAATCTTATTTTTCAAAACAACATTTTTCTTTAAACACACATCTAAATCATTTGAAATGGAAATAATTTTA
This sequence comes from Agave tequilana, assembly GCA_038442645.1. Classification (NCBI taxonomy): domain Eukaryota; kingdom Viridiplantae; phylum Streptophyta; class Magnoliopsida; order Asparagales; family Asparagaceae; genus Agave; species Agave tequilana. The sequence goes on along the minus strand of JAVJIF010014534.1, from coordinate 38,644 downwards.
TTTTTCAAATCAACATTCTCTTTTAAAATAAAATCAACTTTTGAAGACAAGTTATCATTTTTCTTCAAAAGAACATGACAATCATTTTTATTTTTCAAAAACTCATTTTCTTTAAGTGCAAGATCAAGTTGAGATTTTAATGAATCCCTCTCATTAGCAATCTCCTCTTTCTCTTGTAAAACAATATCAAGTCTAGCAATCAAATTTTTATTTTCATTATTAATGCCTAGACTCTTCTTTTTCAAAACTTTATAGTTTTCTATTAATTTTTCACAAACTATGGATAGTTCTTCATTCAAAGCATGGGAATCAACATAATCATTTGAAGAACTAGAGCAATCATCACTATCTAAGTGTGGTTCCGAATGTACCTCAAGGGAGTCATTCCCTTGGACCATGAAGCATTGAGAATCGGATTCTCCACTAGATTCCTCCAGTTGGTTTGGCACTTGAAGCTCGGAGGTGGTGGTGGTTGTTGTTAACTTGTTCCACACTGCAAAAGCGGAATCAAGGTTAGAAACACGTAAGAGATAATCTTTAGATAAAGTGCTTCTAATGGCCTCTAGGGCTTGTGCATTGGCCCCTATATGATTGCGATCACTAAGGAAGGATTCCTTGGTAATAGCAAGATAAACTTTATGACCTAGGGTTTGTAAATAAACGGTCATCCTAATCTTCCAAACATGAATGTTAGAAGGGTCATACATAGGTGGGGTCATGAGGGCCATGGTAAACTATATGTGTGCAAACAAGCAAATGCAAACAATAGATTAGCAAGCAAATGGATCTCACTCCTAGGATGTTAAGCCTAAGTATCAGGAGCACTAGCTCTGATACCAATTGTAAAAACACCTAGAGGGGGGGTGAATAGGTGTTAGTGCTAATCTAAAACTAATTGCAAAACTAAGTGCGCTAATGACGGAAGCTAATGCAAATTATGCACAAACTAATACAATACAACAAGTGTAGCCGAATTCCCCTTGCGAGGCTCTGGACTAACTCCCCTTGATTCCCCTTGAAATGGGCTGAGGCGCTATGTGAAGCTCTTGTTGGATGAGTATAAGTTAGGCACACACACACAAGCAATCCAAGCAATATGAAATGCACACAATCAAGCCAAGCATATAAGAATGAATTGCAATATAAAAGATGCAAGGCAACACAAGCAATATATAAGATATGTATGCAATGAAAGAATGATGCTTGAATGAAATGATGCTTGCACAAAGTAAAGAGAGTAGAGTTGAGAGAAATTGGATCAAACGCTAACACAAAGATTTGTTTCGAGGTTCGAGTACCCAACTCTACATCCCCGCCTACACCACCATGTAGGATTTCCCAATCCACTATAGGAGTACCGAACTCCTCTCCCAACCTTACAAAGCCACCGAGGCTATACAACCACAATTCACCTCTACCGAAGAGGGATACGGCCCGTAGCCAACAACAAACAATAACAACAACAACCTCTACCGAAGAGGCTCACAACAAACACAATCACCTCTACCAAAGAGGGATCCAAACCAATACCACTCCGATCACCTCTACCGAAGAGGGATTCACAAAAGCAAGGAGGGTTTACAATAAGTGGTTACAAAGACCACAAACACAATCTTTCTTTCTTTTCTCTTTTCTTTTCCACAAAAACAAGATCCTAATAGATTAGGATAGGTGATAGCTCAAGTGTGAAAACAAAGTGTTTTTGGAAACCAGCAACAAAGAAAAACTTCTTGGGAAATCACTTGTAAATGATAGAAAATGAAAAACAAAACAATCTCCCAAAATCCTAGCTTTCTTTGATTTTCCAAAAACCCAAAAACAAATAAGATGAAATCTTTTTGGCTTAAAAACTCTTTTAAAAACTCTTTTAAACACTAGAGAAAGTCTGGAATTTTTAGCTCTAAAAATCTTAGCCAAAACAATGGAGAAATGGGGTATATATAGCCCCTAGGAAAAACTAGCCGTTAGGCTGATGTGGCAGCCTGACAGGCCACCGGTCGACCGCCAACGGTCAGAATTATGACCGTTGGGCAACTGCGGTCGACCGGCCCGGTCGACCCAGAAAACCCGAGAGCAGAGCTCTCAACTCGGTCGTCCGTCACGGTCGACCGTGTATGTGCCTAACAGACGTGCACGTCTGTGCACGTCGGTCGACCCGAACGGTCGACCGGCCCTTGGTGCGGTCGACCGTCAGGGTCGACCGACCAGCCTGTCAGCACAAAAACAAGGTCAGAAAATTTGGAAAAATATCTTATAAAAATCTTTTATCTCTTCTGAAAATTCCATAAAACTTGTTTTATTATTTTATATTAAAACATAAACATGTGATAAAAATTTCAAGACAATATATCAACATATCAATTCATTTTTGTGTCTTGCCAATTTTATCAAAAACAAAACTTGTATTTTGTCAAACTTGATTTTTCCAAAACATGAATAGGATAGTCAAAATAAGTTTGTCTAGCAAGTTTAAAGCATGTATGTATATCTAGACCATATCTAATATACATAGGTATAAAGTAAACTTGTTTTGATCTATTATTCATGAAAACCAAGAACCAAATCATGAAACGTGTGTGTGTTTTGTGCACTTGAGCATATCAACTAAACTAAGCTTTACAAATGGATCTAAAACTCTATCTAAACTAGGATACCTAAGTCTTCTTGTCGATCTTCCATCTTCAAGTAGACTCGATCCCAAACGCGTGATCCTCCAAGTGCAAAGGTATAATCTTTAAGCTTTGGCACCGGAATCAACATGGAAAGCTTCTAAACTCCTTGTTGAAGCTAATCACCAACTAATATCCTGTTAATGATCTGAAACTTAGAAACACGAGAATATTAGTAAACATAACTACACGAGTTGATCATCATCAAAACTAGAGTGGAAGGCCATTGGGCCAACACATTTGCGTCTACAAGACCTCTATTCAGTCTTTGCTTCTATAATTAATTAATAGTATACTGACGAAAGCAGATGACTAGTCCTCCTGGCTAAACAGTACACCAACAACCAGCTTAGAGCACAAAGGAAGGCTAGACTGTGTATCCAAACACTCACGATGATCATTTTTGGTAGTTTCAAAGAGTTTAATAGTACACTCACGAAGACCAAGATCCAGACGAGATCAAGCTCAAGGTATCTTAGTAGGTTGCCAGTCAATTCTTAAGAGCTTGCTGTCAAAAGAAAAATCTAAAGTATTTCAAAACCCATCCCAGTCAACCGCGGAGTTTTGAAAACATTGGAGGGGGTCTTGTAGATTGTCTAAAAATTACTGAGGATAAATCATTAGAGAGCAGAGTCTATACTCCAGACGCGAGGCTAATCAGAGCCACTAGTGTAAAGTCAAAACACGAGGTTCGAAGCCCGCGTGCCCAACTTCACAGCAATGCCAAAACGCAGAGCTTAAAGCCGCGTCTCAACAATACCGCAGTGTGGAAACACTAGGCCCGAAGCCCGCGTTCCAGCTTTATTGCAATGCAAAGACACATAGTTCGAAGCCCGTGTCCCAGCATCACCGTTATGTCAAATCGCGAGGCTCGAAGCCTGCGTCCCAGCATCACTGCAATGTCAAGAAGCAGAGCCCGAGGCACGTGTCTCAACATTACCACAGTGCCAAAACGCGAGGCTCGAAGCCCGCGTCTCAGCATCACTGAATGCCAAGACGCTGAACCCGAAGCCTGCGAGTTTCAGTTGTGGAAGCGCCCTGTGATTGCTAAAATAAAGAGAAACAACCAATGAGTTCAAGAATTTACCGTGTAGCTCGTGGCTAACGGGTCGTGTCCACAACGAGGGATGTGATGGAAGCTTTTCGGTGATTCATTTTTAAAACAATGAATTGTGTTCGTTTTTTTTAGGAAAAAGAGAATGGCAAGAGAGAGATGAATGAAAGAAAAATTGTAACTTTTAGAAAAGGTTTTGGAGAAGGTGATTTAGAAAACTTAGAAATTGTGTTGTTGTTTGTAATAATAAAGAAAGTCTGGGCTCACTATCTTACTACTCAATTGGTTATTCTTCTCTTAAAATGCTAAGTCCCTTAGATGATCATTCGCAAAACTTAGAGTTGTCTTTTAGAAAGCTTTAAGTAAAGCACATAAGATGTTAGAAGAGTTGAGTCTTTTTCTTCAAGAAATCGGAGAATCGAATGTTAAAAAATCAAGCGCAAAGAAGCAAGAATAAATTAAAAACGATTCAAGAGATGTTCATGAAAGAGTTGTGAATTCAACATCCAAACCCATCCTCATGTGCCTTCAAGAACACTTTCAAAAAGAAAGGCTTTTAAGTAAGGCATTCATATGAGTCATCGGGTCTTTTTCTTTTAAAAACAAGAGAGACGAAAAGCAAGAGAGAGTTCGATAGCAAGCCCAGAAAGATGTTTAGTTATCCATGGAGAAAGAAGAAGAAAACAAAGACATAATGTAACCCATACCGTACTGCAAGTGGAAGAGAAATTGGCTCAACTTTTGTATTGCTGTCACTTCAATCTTCAAGTACAAGCTCTCAGTCCTCTCTCTCACAAGTTTTTGAAACTGGACTACAACTTAAAAAGCAAGATTACAACTTTCTTTCTAGCTAACAAAGTGTTGGCCCAATGGCCTTCCACTCTAGTTTGATGATGATTAACACTCATGTAGTTATGTTTACTAATATTCTTGTGTTTCTAAGTTTCTGATCATTAACAGGATATTAGGTTGGTGATTAGCTTCAACAAGATGATTAGAAGCTATTCATGATGATTCCGGTGCCAAAGCTTAAAGATCATACCTTTGCACTTGGAGAATCACGGAGTTTGGACCGAGTCTACTTGAAGATGCAGATCGTCAAGAAGACTTAGGTATCTAGTTTAGAGTTTGTGTTTTAGATCCATATTTGTAAAGCTTAGTTTAGTTGATATGCTCAAGTGCACAAAACACACACGTTTCATTATTTGTTTTTTGGTTTTCATGAATAATAGATCAAAACAAGTTTACCTTATACCTATGTATATTAGATATGTTCTAGATATACATACATGCTTCAAACTTGCTAAACAAACTTATTTTGATATTCCTATTCATGTTTTTTGGAAAAATCAAGTTTGATAAAAATACAAGTTTTGTTTTTGATAAAATTGGCAAGACACAAAAATGAATTGATATGATTGATATATGTCTTGAAATTTTTATCACAAGTTTGGTTATCAAAGTAAAATGATAAAACAAGTTTTAGAAAAACATATTTTTAGAAAAACAGTTTTTATTGTGATTAAAACTATTTTTTAGATTTACTGTGAATTTATGAGATTTTTATTGAGTGAAAAGACCTATTTTCAAATCCCGTATCTGTGCAGAACTGAGGACTGGCTGACAGGCCAAGTCGGTCGACCGGACCGGTCGACCGCACCATAGGCCGGTCGACCGGGACGGTCGACCGACGTGCACAGACGTGCACGTCTGTTAGGCACAGACACGGTCGACCGGGACGGTCGACCGAGTTGAGAGCTCTGCTCTCGGGTTTTATCGGTCGACCGGGCCGGTCGATCGCAGTTGCCCAACGGTCACATTTCTGACCGTTGGCGGTCGACCGGACCGGTCGACCGGCAGTCTGTCAGGCTGCCACATCAGCCTAACGGCTAGTTTTTCCTAGGGGCTATATATACCCCATTTCTCCATTGTTTTGGCTAAGATTTTTAGAGCTAAAAATTCCAGACTTTCTCTAGTGTTTAAAAGAGTTTTAAAAGGGTTTTTAAGCCAAAAAGATTTCATCTTATTTGTTTTTGGGTTTTTGGAAAATCAAAGAAAGCTAGGGTTTTGGGATTTTGATTTGGTATTTCATTTTCTATCATATACAAGAGATTTCCCAAGTAGTTTTTCTTTGTTGCTTGTTTCCAAAAACACCTTGTTTCCACACTTGAGCTATCTTCTATCCTAAACTATTAGGATCTTGTTTTTGTGGAAAAAGATAAGAGAAAAAGAAAGAGAAGTGTTTGAGGTTGTTTGTTGTGAACCTCATTGTTGTAAACACCCTTATACTTGTGAATCCCTCTTCGGTAGAGGTGATCGGGTGATTGTGTTGTGGATCCCTCTTAGGTAGAGGTGATTGAGTTTGGTTGTGAGCCTCTTCGGTAGAGGTGTGTGGATTGGTTGTTGTATTGGCTACGGGCCAACCCCTCAGTTGTGAGGAGGTTGTTGTTTGAGAGAGGAGTTTGGTACTCCTAGAGTTGTAAGAAATCCTCTTCGGTAGAGGTTCCCTCGGTGGGAGTTGAGATAGTGAAAATCCTACACGGTGGTGTAGGCGGGGATGTAGAGCAAGGTGCTCGAACCTCGAAACAAATCTTGGTGTTTGCGTTTTGATCCATTGTCTCTCTAACTCTCTCTCTTATATTTGTGCAAAGCATCATATTCATATCATATCATATTTGCTAGTGTTGTGCATATTTCATATTGCCTTGCATTTATTCATATTGCTATTCATTCTTATATGCTTGGCTTGATTGTGTGTATTTTATATTGCTTGGATTGCTTGTGTGTGTGTGCCTAACTTATACTCATCCAACAAGAGCTTCACATAGCACCTCAACCCATTTCAAGGGGAATCAAGGGGAGTTAGTCCAGAGCCTCGCAAGGGGAATTCGGCTACACTTGTTGTATTGTATTAGTTTGTGCATAATTTGCATTAGCTTCCGCATTTAGTGCACTTAGTTTGCATTTAGTTTCCTAGATTAGCATTCACACCTATTCACCCCCCCTCTAGGTGTTCTTTCACAAAGAGCCTAAATCCTAAGAAAATAAATGCAAAACTTAATCCTAGTCTTCGCTCCTTTTTCTCTGCTGAAAGAGGTATTTATAGCCAAAAACCAAAGGAGTTGAATCCCGGGAAGATTAGGGGAGCAAACCCCCAACAGATCCTACTTGGCCGCGGAAACGCGGCTTGGGCCGCGTTCCCGCGGCCCAGGTGTGGCCACGTGGCTACACCAAAGGGGGTAGCTTCCTGCTTTGATGTTGGTCGCGTATATGCTGCTGGATTTTTGGTTTCAGCTCCCAACTGTTGACGAAACAGCCTTGATTTTGTGGCTTCAACCACTCGATTCATGGAGGATTTTCTCAACCTCTTGATTTGCCAAGATTTAGCCCAGATTTCTTCATTTCGAATTTATTCTGAATTAATTCAGAATTTGGTGGGCTTTTGGGCTTGTTTTTCCTTGAGCATTTGGGCCTACATTTAGCAAAGAAAAAGACAACTTATTAATATAATTTATTAGCTAACAAGTGTGGTAAAGTGACAACATAAATGCAATGTATGTGACAAATCACACCCCACACTTATCTTTTGCTCGCCCTCGAGCAAAACATCAGACTAACTTGAATAAATTATTAGACCACTTTCGCAGGTCACTCGATTGCACTGAGCATGTGCAACAAGCCGTTAAACCTCTAGGTCACCCCTAGAGGACGAGTTTGTCTCATGAGGGTTTTCAGCGGATTACACCCACAAAATCTAAAAAGAAAGAGAAAAAAGTTAGTATTTTCGAAAAGCAATTTTTTTTTTTTGTGGAAGGAGAAAATATTTGAAGTATATTTGTGAGAGATTAAGTAATCTATAAGTTATAGGACTATCAAATTTATCATTTCTAAACTTAGTCTCTATTCAAAAACATGTCATGAATTAAAGTAAGGAGTCAAATTGTACTTCTCATCTAGTCTATTAATTACCCCGAGTCTTATGCACCATCGGGACTGTGAAGTTTACTAAGGGTTCTTCAACATTAACTCCTATGCCTTATATTTATTTATATATATATATATATATATATATATATATATATATATATATATATATATATATATTTGTGAAATTTATTCCTCAATTTCATTAGGCTTTCTAATCTGCCCATGTAACAAGCATTCAGTCGGTGACACCCAAACCGGACAGTTTTAGGGCACCAGGTGAGAAAACACCCCTAAAGACTTAAATACTCGAGCAGATAAGGCCACGAAACCAAGATTTTTATTTATACGATGTACCCCTTTAAGGCGTGAATACTTATGCTTCATGAGGCACAAATACCCAGCTTAATCAGAGGACACATTTTCTTTTTCTTAAACTTATCTAATTATCTTTTGCATAAATACTAAGGCTTGCTTAGGCCAAAGCACCTAGCTAGTCAATAATTAGACTTTTTTTTTTAAACTTATCTAATTATCTTTTGCATAAATACTAAGGCTTGCTTAGGCTAAAGCACCTAGCTAGTCAATAATTAGACTTGTTGTTTTTTTTAATAAGGCATAAGAGTCTCTGTTTTTAAAACCTAAGTGTGTAAGTGTATTTTGTGTGCATATGTCATCAAGGTAAATATCAAGACTAAATTACTTTCCCAAATTTTCTTCCTGACCCTAAAAATCAAACAAGTTATCTTATTTTGACCAAGTGTAAGAAATCCTAATTATGATTCTCCTATTCCTTAAAATTGACTTAAATTCTTACAAAAAATATATCAAAATACTGTCTACCCTTTCCAAAAAAATTTTTTATATTTTTTTATATATCAGTCATGTTAGAACCCTCCCCCACACTTATCTCATGCATTGTCCCCAATGTATGAAAGAAATGTATAAGTGCATGAAATAAAATGAAAAGGAGGAAAGTTACCGATACACTGGGTCAAAAAGACCCATTACCGTTTCATCTACCGGCACCGATTCCAAGAAAGGTTTAAGGCGTTGACCATTTACCTTAAAGTCATTTCCATTCTTGGGGTCACTGATCTCAACTGCACCGTGTGGAAACACAGTTTTTACAACGAATGGCCCAGTCCATCTCGATTTTAATTTTCCTGAAAAAAGATGAAGCCTAGAATTATAGAGTAAGACTTTTTGTCCAGGGACAAAGGTCTTTCTTATAATGTGCTTGTCATGGAAAATCTTGACTCTATCTTTAGTGATCCTAGCATTTTCATAGGCCTCATTTCTCAATTCCTCCAATTCGGAAATTTGTAATTTTTGAAGGTCACCGGCCTTAGTCAAGTTGAAATTCAACTGCTTGATTGCCCATAAGGCTCGGTGCTCTAACTCAAAGGGCAAGTGACAAGATTTGCCATAGACTAACCTATAGGGAGACATTCCTAGAATAGTCTTGAAAGCGGTCCTGTAGGCCCATAGAGCATCTACAAGTTTGATGGACCAATCTTTCCTGTTTTGGTTCACAGTTTTCTCCAATATAAGCTTGACTTGTCTATTTGAAACCTCAACTTGCCCACTGCTTTGAGGATGATATGGTGTGGATAAATTGTGGGTTATGGCATGCTTTCGCATAAGGGCTTCAAAAGATCTATTGAAAAAATGAGTGCCATTATCACTGATGATAGCACGAGGGGTTCCGAAGAGGGAAAAAATGTTCTCTTTCAAAAACTTTATGACAACTTTGTTATCATTAGTTTTACATGGAATGGCTTCTACCCACTTGGACACGTAATCCACAGCAACCAAGATGTATTGGTTCCCAAATGAATTAAGAAATGGACCAATAAAGTCGATGCCCCAAACATCAAAGAGTTCTATTTCTAGAATTGGGTTGAGGGGCATCATATTTCGGTGTGAGATCCGTCCTACCATTTGGCATTTAGGACACGTCTTGCAATATTCATAAGCATCCTTGAACAGAGTGGGCCAATAAAACCCACTTTGTAGTACCTTTTCAGTAGTCTTGCGGGGACCAAAGTGTCCACCGCATGCAAGTTCGTGACAAAAGGACAGAACACTCCTAACCTCCTCATCGGGAATGCATCTCCTAATAATTTGGTCGGAACAGTACTTGAAAAGATACGGTTCCTCCCAAAAGAAATACCGGACTTGGGATAAGAACCGGTAAACATTATTTTTGGACCAATGAGACGGAGTTTGGTTTGTGACTAAGTAATTCACTATATCAGCAAACCAAGGTTCCCTAGAGATGGCTAAGAGATCATCATCAGGAAAATCCTCATTGATGGGTAATTCGTTGCATGGAGAATTAGGTATCCGTGAGAGGTGGTCAGCAACGACATTTTTTACGCCTTTCTTATCTCGAATCTCAAGATCAAATTCTTGAAGAAGGAGGATCCAACGAATGAGTCGGGCCTTGGCATCCTTCTTCATCATGAGGTACCTAAGCGCAGAATGATCGGTGAAAACGGTGGTTTTGGACCCTAGTAGGTGATTGGTAGTGAAAAGTACATTTTTATCATTACATTTACCATCACATTTTCATATTTATTCATATAATTCTGCACATTTACTAATATTTTATGATTTGTTTTGTGCAGGCCTTGAGAAATAAAAATAAAGAAATAAAGCCTCAAAAGAAGCCCAAAAACCCATGTTTAAAGCCCAATGTAAAAGTTGCAATTATCAATTGTCAAAATTGCAATTACTAAGGGCAAAAGTTGCAAATACCAAAAGAAGAGGGAAGGATAGACTTCTATTCAACTCTAAATACTTGCAGGATGAGGATAAAAGCAAAAGAAAGAGAGTGCAAAGATAATAAATTCGTTTAAAAGATATGGGAAGATTTGAGATCTAGGGTAACTTGTTTCCCAAGTTATCTCGAAATCCACAAATAAAGAGTCAGGATGCAGCTTCCAGAAGGAAACGCCCAGATGGACGGGCCAGGGGAGGCCACGCGCCAAAGCGCGTGGCCAGCCGACACTGCATGGCCGCGAAAACGCGGCCCAAGCCGCGTTTCAGCGGCAGTATGGATAAGCCAGGGTACAGGTTTTCTTGGAGCAGTCGTTCTGGGACTCTACTTCCTTCTGCACCTATAAATACCCCTGCAGTGCAACCGAGAAGGGCGTACAGAAAATACAGAGCAAATTCTAGGGTTTCTTAGGCTAATTTGTAGTTTAGGTTAGGTTTTTCTTTTTGTAATTTTTGTAACTGAGAGTGGAGGAAGCTTTCATGGAGAAAGGAGTCTATGCTTGTACTGAGGTGACAGCGGTGTAAGCCTACTTTTCTTCCATTGTTAATGAAATCTACTCAAAGGTTTGTCTTTGTTATGTCTATTCTTTGTATTCGTGTTTTATTCTTGTTTTATTTTTCTATACTTGTGTTATTCTCTCTGATGTCTTGCAAACCGTGAGAACTGGTCGCTTCGAGACTGCTTAGCCGAAGAAGAGCCCTTGATGGCCTATGGAGATGAACAAGCCGCCGCTTGCTAGTCTTTTCTTTTCGTAGTGTAGATCGCGAAGGTGGACGATCCTATACGCCATTCTTGTACGCCTTCGAAGACAAAGTAAGTTGTAGCAAAAGGTTCAAAGGTAAGTAAGACTGAAGAGATAGGTATGTATTTTTCTAGTTTATAATCTTCTTCCTTTCTTCTATTTCTTTAGATTGGATGACATACTCCACTTCTTTCCAATTTATTTCTCCCACTTCATTGTAAATACCATTGTAAATAATAAAAATAAATAAAAAAGAGATAACTTGCTTAAACGCTTCCATCGCAGTTCCCTCCCTGAGGATCACGACCCGCATAGCCACTGCTACCGCGGATTAGAATTGAGCACCTTGCACATCTTGTTCTAAATCTAATATTCTTTATTTTTGTGTGCAGGAAAATCTCAATCAAAATTTTGGCGCCGTTGCCGGGGAGGGACGGTAAGTTTATCTCTAAATAAAATTATTACCTAATTCTTTTATTCTTTCTGTTTGCAGGTTTGGAGAACAGGAAACAGCAGAAGTGGACATATAGCAACTCTGTGCCTCTGCCCTCGAAGGTAGAGCATCAGAGCTTACTACAGTGCCGCGGATCCGCGGCAATAGTCGCGTTCCCGCGGCCTTAGTAGTTCATTACTGACAGATCTTTCTGCAGGTTGCTACAAATTGCAAGATTTGTTTTCTGCTCTGTTAAAATTTGTTCTGTGATAAACCTGTATACTGCTAATTAATCAACAGTAAAATATTTGTTGAAAAAGATAAAAAATTGATTAGATGTTTGCATCCTATGCACGTGTCTTTTCAATTCCTTTATTTTACAGTTGAAGAGTGCTGGAGCAAGGTACGTTCGCATTTCATGTAGAATAGGACTCATCTCTTGGTTGATTTTCATGCTTTGAGTGAATCTTATTTACATATTTTGTACACTTGCACAAATTTATTCTAAGGGCATAACCCATTAACAAGATAAGGTGAGGATTTCATCACCCTTCCTTGGCCCAAAAATCAGATTCCAAGCACTCACTAACCCAAGCCTAATTAAAATTAAGTAGACGTTGGCCCTAGGGACATCTCGGACTCAAGTAGGAGATTATCCTAAGGGGGAACAGTGTTGGAATTTGACTCCTGCCAAATCAGTGTCTAGGAAGGGGATTGAGGGCCGAAAGCCCGAAGATTGGTGGTTATTTAATTAAGGAACGTCTTTGACGGAAAACCTCCCACCAATCTTGCCCTGACCTGGCTGATTAACTTGTGGTCAAAGTCTACACCCTACCTCCCGTGGACAGTCTAACCAGTTAGGAGTCGTCTAGGTCATAGGTCTACCCTAACTTAGATTTTTTTTTCTTTTTGTTTGCTTATTTGTTTGTTTTCTTTTTCTTTGTTTGTATTTGTGTGATATGGCATATAATAATAATTTTTTCAATTTTAATCCATATTACACACCAACTTCTTTTTCGGATATTATAAACCCGGCATATCATAATTTTGACCAACCTAGTGTGCCGGAATGGTCTTATCCGAATGACTATAACCCATACCCCCCATCTTATAACCATAATTTCCATAACAATTTCAACTCTTCACAGAGTTCATGGGGTTTCACTTCCCCCGAGTCCAATTTTAACCAAATTGTCCTCCGTATCCACCTTGTCCACAATATTCCCAAGATTCATGCTCAGATCCACCCATTTAGAATAGAAAACCATCTATCTTGGAAATGATGAGTATGCATGAGTCCAAGCAACAATTTCCATCAATCTTTGACATGATGATGCGTGAGTCCGAGCAACAATCACAGAATCCAACAGAGAAAATCCAGTGCAAAGTTAGGGTTTCTTTTAGGCTAACTTGTAATTTAGGTTAGGTTTTTCTTTTTGTAATTTTTGTAACTGAGAGGAGAGGATGTTTTCATGGAGGAAGGAGATCTACTTGTACTGAGGGTGACAATCGGTGTAAGTTTTGCTCTTCTTCCATTGTTAAATAAATCGACTCGAGGTTCATTTTTGTTCTTTTATTATTTTAGTTCTTTTATTCTTGTGTTATTCAATTGTTTCTCTCTAATGTCTTGCAAACCATGAGACCCAATTGCTTCGAGACTGCCTAGCCGAAGAAGAGCCCTTGATGGCCTATGGAGATGAACAAGCCTTCTTTTGCTAGTCTTTTATTTTTGTAGTGTAGATCGCGAGGTGGAAGATCCTATACGCCATACTTGCAAGCCTTCAAGGACAAGGTAAGTCGTTGCAAACGGATCAAAGGTAAGCAGGGCAGAAGAGGTAGGTAAGTGTTTCTTTTATTTTCTTTATTTTCTTTTATTTGTATAGATTAAGTCATCAACATCTTTCCAATTTCTTTCCCAACTCACTGTAAATACCATTGTAAATAATAAAAATAAATAAAAAAGAGATCACTTACTTAAACGCTTCCATCTCTAGTCCCTCCCTGAGGATCATGACCCGCATAAGCCATTGCTACAGCGGATTAGAATTTAGCACCTTGCACATATTTATTTCTAAATCTAAAATTCTATATTTTGTGTGCAGGAAAATCTCAATCAACATTGAATTAGATTGTGAATGCGAACCCGATCCCCAACTTTGCGATTCAGTTTCCATTTTCGAATCTATGTTGACTCTGGTATCCTTACCCAATTTGGACCAATTTTCTGAGCCAACATTTATTCCCGTACCCATAGATCATGAAATTGAATCACCCATTTTTGATGATCATCATATTGAACTTGACCAATTTCATACTTTTGAAAGTCCCATTGACAAATTGGCAAGTTCTCATTTTTATGAGATTGAACCAAATGAGATATGTGACTTTGATTCTCAAATCTGTGATCAAGTTCAAATTCCCGAATCAATATTGACTACTGTTTTGTTACCCGACTTAGGTAATTTTTTAGAGTCAGATTTGATTCCCACACCTATCATTCCTGAACTTGAATCACCAATATTGAGTCACATTCCATTGTGGGAAGATGATTGTGGACTTGAGTTTCAACTTCTTGACTTGGACACACTTCTTGAAACAAGCTCGACTCCTGAACCCTTACTTGATTTAAGTTTCTTTCCTGAGTCGGTATTCATTCCTGAACCTGTCATTCTTGAGTCCAAGTCAACCATTCTACCAAGTCACATTCTTTTGTTGGACATAGGTATAGACCATGACTCTGTGATGATTTTCCAGGACTGGTCATGTTAAGGAAGTAAGTTTCACGAGAGGATCTTCCATGATCCTATTCATACTGGGGACTGTAAACATGTAAATAGAAAAGAGGTCAATAAAGGTAGGTCCCGTGAACTACCACATTATCTTGATTGGGTAGCAACGCTTGGCCCAATTAGACCACCACCGGAATCACCACCTTGAGGTAACATCTGCCTGCCCTTTCTTCTTTTTCATGCATATATGCATACATTCATACATTGAGGACAATGCATGAGATAAGTGTGGGGGTGGGCTTTACTAACATACTAACATAGTTAGAAACTAACCAAAATTTTTCTAATTAAAAAAAAAATTATAAAGAGGGACAATACTTTGACTTATCTTTTGAAAGAAATCTAAGTTAGTCTTAAGAATTAGAAAATCATGATTAGGATTTCTAAAAACTTGGTCAAAATAAATAAATTGTTGAATTTTTAGGTATAGGAGGAGAAATTGTATAAGTAGTTAGTCTTAATTTTTACCTTAATGAAATGTGCATACCTAATGCATATATAGGATTCTAAGACAAAGACCTTGTGCCTCATAAAAAAATATAAAAAAAATAAAAAAAATCACTAATTAAGCTGGATACATGTGCCTCAAGAAGCATAAGTATTCACGCCTAAAGGTGAGTTTATAAATAAACGTCCTTAGTTTTGTGGCCTAGTTCACTCGAATTTGAGTCTGTGGGGTGTTTTTTTCACCTGGTGCCCTAAAGCCGACCGGTTTGGGAGCCACCGACTTTAAGTTCGCTACATGGGTGGATTAGAAAGCCAAAGAAAACTGAGAAATATTATATATGTATTAACACATCTAATAGTCAATTAGTTAGGTATGAGGGCCTCAAGAAGTCTTGATGCTTACACAAAAGAAAATTAGATGAGTTATACATATGAAATATATATATATATATATATATATATATATATATATATATAAATATAATAAAGAGGCATGAGAGTCCAAGTTAAGGAATTCCTAGTAAAAATTCATAAAGATGCATATGATTTTTGGTAACGAAAAAGACTATACAAAAATTCAATTTTGATCCTTACTTAAAATGAAAACAATTTACTTTATAAAGACTAAGTCTAAGAATGAATAAAAATGATAATTCTAAAAACTTATAGATTACTTAGTCTCTTCAAATATATTTCAAATATTTTCCTTTTTATGGATTTTGTGGGTGTAATCCGCTGAAAACCCTCACGAGACAACACTCATACTTTAGGGTAACCTAGGGGTTTAACGGCTTGTTGCACATGCTAAGTGCAATCGTGATTCCTACGAAAGTGAGTTAGGATAGATTAATTTTTCTTTTTCTTTTTGATTTTTACTCGAGGACGAGCAAAAAGATAAGTGTGGGGGTGTGATTGGTAGTGAAAAGTGCATTTTTATCATTACATTTACCATCACATTTTCATATTTATTCATATAATTCTGCACATTTACTAATATTTTATGATTTATTTGTGTGCAGGCCTTGAGAAATAAAAATAAAGAAATAAAGCCTCAAAAGAAGCCCAAAAGCCCATGTTTAAAGCCCAATGTAAAAGTTGCAATTATCAATTGTCAAAATTGCAATTACTAAGGGCAAAAATTGCAAATACCAAAAGAAGAGGGAAGGACAGACTTCTATTCAACCCTAAATACTTGCAGGATGAGGATAAAAGCCAAAGAAAGAGAGTGCAAAGATAATAAATTCATTTAAAAGATATGGGAAGATTTGAGATTTAGGGTAACTTGCTTCCCAAGTTATCTCAAAATCCACAAATAAAGAGTCAGGATGCAGCTTCCAAAAGGAAACGCCCAGATGGACGGACCAGGGGAGGCCACGCGCCAAAGCGCGTGGCCAGCCGACACTGCATGGCCGCGGAAACGCGGCCCAAGCAGCGTTTCCGTGGCAGTATGGATAAGCCAGAGTACAGGTTTTCGTGGAGCAGTCGTTCTGGGACTCTACTTCCTTCTGCACCTATAAATACCCCTGCAGTGCAACCGAGAAGGGCGTACAGAAAATACAGAGCAAATTCTAGGGTTTCTTAGGCTAATTTGTAGTTTAGTTTAGGTTTTTCTTTTTGTAATTCTTGTAACTGAGAGTGGAGGAAGCTTTCATGGAGGAAGGAGTCCATGCTTGTACTGAGGTGACAGCAGTGTAAGCCTACTTTTCTTCCATTGTTAATGAAATCCACTCAAAGGTTTGTCTTTGTTATGTCTATTCTTTGTATTCGTGTTTTATTCTTCTTTTATTTTTCTATACTTGTGTTATTCTCTCTGATGTCTTGCAAACCGTGAGAACTGGTCTCTTCGAGACTGCTTAGCCGAAGAACAGCCCTTGATGGCCTATGGAGATGAACAAGCCGTCGCTTGCTAGACTTTTCTTTTTGTAGTGTAGATCGCGAAGGTGGACGATCCTATACGCCATTCTTGTACGCCTTCGAAGTCAAAGTAAGTTGTAGCAAAAGGTTCAAAGGTAAGTAAGACTGAAGAGGTAGGTATGTATTTTTCTAGTTTATAATCTTCTTCCTTTCTTCTATTTCTTTAGATTAGATGACAAACTCCACTTCTTTCCAATTTATTTCTCCCACTTCATTGTAAATACCATTGTAAATAATAAAAATAAATAAAAAAGAGATAACTTGCTTAAACGCTTCCATCGCAGTTCCCTCCCTGAGGATCACGACCCGCATAGCCACTGCTACCGCGGATTAGAATTGAGCACCTTGCACATCTTGTTCTAAATCTAATATTCTTTATTTTTGTGTGCAGGAAAATCTCAATCAGTAGGTAGGGACAAAACTTCTCTAAGGCAAACACTACTGCCAAGAATTCCTTCTCGGTCGTAGTGTAGTTCATTTGAGCATCGTTGAGAGTCCTACTAGAGTAATAGATCACATGCTGCTTGTTATCAATGCGTTGTCCTAGGACAGCGCCTATGGCAAAATCGGAAGCGTCGCACATGATCTCAAACGGCTTAGACCAATCCGGTGCAAGTATGATTGGTGCAGAAATAAGCTCACTCTTAAGCTTCTCCCAAGAATTTATGCATTCAGCATCGAAAGTGAAGGACATATCCTTAGCTAACAGATTAGTCAAGGGCCTAGCAATTTTGCTAAAATTCTTGATAAATCGTCGGTAAAAACCAGCGTGTCCTAAGAAGGATCTAATGTCCTTAACGCATTTGGGCATGGGAAGCTTAGCAATAACTTCAATTTTGGCTCTATCCACTTCAATTCCTTTCTTGGAGATTTCATGACCCAAGACAATTCCATGTTTTACCATGAAGTGGCATTTCTCCCAGTTCAGTGTCAGATTTTTCTTAGCACAACGTTGGAGGACGAGTTCTAGATGGTGGAGACATTGAGTGAATGAATCTCCATAGATGGAGAAATCATCCATGAAGATTTCTAAGAAGCGTTCTACCATATCAGAGAAAAGACTCAACATGCAACGTTGAAATGTTGCTGGGGCATTACATATGCCGAAGGGCATTCGACGATAAGCAAATATCCCAAATGGATATGTGAACGTAGTCTTTTCTTGGTCCTTAGGAGCGATAGGGATCTGGTTATAGCCCGAGTAACCGTCCCAGAAATAGTAATACTCGTGACCCGCCAAACGTTCAAGCATTTGATCAATGAAGGGGAGTGGAAAATGGTCCTTACGAGTTGCAGCATTCCGTTTCCTATAGTCGATGCAAACTCGGATCTTAGTGGGAAGTCGAGTTTGAACCAACTCTTTGTTCTCGTTTTCCACTACAGTGAAACCAAATTTCTTTGGGACCGCATGGACAGGACTGACCCATTGGCTATTAGAAATGGGATAAATTATCCCATTGTCTAAGAGTTTTATGATTTCAGTATGAACAGCCTCTTGCATTATAGGGTTTAACCTACGCTGCGGGTCTCTTTTGGGTGTGGCGTCTTCATTGAGATGAATACGATGTTGAACGATGGTTGGACTCAATCCCTTGATATCAGTTATAGTTCACCCAATGGCTTCCCTATGTTTTTTTAGAATAGCTTTTAAATCTTCTTCTTCCCCTTCATTTAAATGGGAGGCAATGATGACAGGAAAGGTCTCTTGTTCACCTAGATAGGCGTACTTGAGATGCGCAGGTAGGGCTTTCAATTCTAAGGACAAGGAAGGCTCACTAGAAGGACTAGTCAAATCTGTTGGCTCCATTGTCGGTGAAATAGGGTTTGAAGCCCAATTCACGACAGAATCTACAACCTGATCAAGATTAAAGTCATCAGACTCTAACCCGAATTCACTCTCCATTTCTGATTCCAATTCTTCTTCGTGTTCACTTGTCAAGTTCTCAATTAGGTTGACTTCAAATGTTTGGTCCTCGATATCGCGGGGTTGTTTTCCTAGATTGAAGACATTGACTTCTCTAGTCATGTCCCCAAAGGTTAACCTCATAGACCCATTCCTACAATTGATGATGGCATTAGCAGTAGCAAGGAATGGTCGACCTAGGATAACAGGAGTTTGAGCCCTACGATTGGAGTTGGACACAGGTTGTGTCTCCAGAACTATGAATTTGACAGGGTATATGAACTCTCCTACCCGGATTAGGACATCGTTAATTTTCCCTTTTGAAACTTTAACAGAACGGTCAGCCGGTTGGATGGTGACTCGAGTTGGACTAAGGTCACCCAACCCGAGTTGTTGATAAACAGAGAATGGAAGCAAGTTGATACTTGCTCCCAAGTCAAGAAGTGCACGACTAATCTCAGCTTGTCCTATTGTGCAGGCAATGGTGGGACTACCTGGATCCTTGTACTTGACAGGGATAGGACCTGATAATAGCTCACTAATATTTGTGGCTAAGAAGACCTTCTTTGGAACATTAGTCTTTCTCTTCTTGGTGCACATGTCCTTAAGAAACTTAGCATAGGAAGGAACTTGTTGGATGGCATCAAGGAGTGGCACATTTATCTTCACTTGGTTAAACATCTCGATTATCTTGTCCATGTGCGGATTTTGCTTGTTGTTTTTCAACCTATTAGGAAATGGTACTATAGGCTGGTGCACCTGGCTGGCTAACTTGTCTTTTTCAGACTCGTCAGAATTGGAAGAAATTGGATTAGATGAGGTGAAAGCTTGATTATGGTTGTGCTGAATTGGATTGGGTGGTGTTGACACTTGGTTATCAACTCTCTTTCCTGACCTCAATGTATGAACAACATTACATTGATTGAATGAAGGATCCTCAGCAAATGAGCTTGTTGGGAATTCCTCGAATTGGTGACTGGCTGACTAGGCAAGGTACCCTTTTGTCTCTCATTCTGTGGGTTGGTTAGTTGACTCATTTGAACCTCTAACCTCTGAATGGTCTGCATAAGAGAGTCTTGGTTTTTTATATATCTCTCCATGTTTCTTTCAAAGTCAGTCATTCTCCTTTCTAATTGAGGATTCTAGAAGGAGGATTGTTGAGCTTGGTTGGGAAAGTTCTGTTGATAATTCGGAAAGCTTGGTGGATGGTTGGGAGAATTATTATTGAAATTGGAGAAGTTGGGTTGATGATTGGAAGAATTATTACCATGATGGAAGTGGCTAGCATGATTGGATCGTGAATGGTCATTGTTGTTTTGGCTCCATGAGAAATTAGGGTGATTTCTCCAGCCGGGATTGTACGTTGGAGCGTAAGGGTTATTGTTCGGCCTTGAAAAGGCCGCATTCATCGGTTCATGGTAGGATTGCTGAGCCTGAAACACTGGGCACTCCTCAAACACATGATTCATGGCTTGACAGTAAGTGCAGCCCGGGGGTGGAAATTGGTTCGGGCTGACTTGATTGACTGGACTTGGTTCTTTCGTTTCTAGAGCTTCCAGTCTTCTAGCCAGGTTTGCTAACTTAGCCTCATTAGCGATGGACGATTCTATGGAATGGAGACCTCCTTTTGAAGAGATGGAGTTAGGATTCTTAGAGGTCTCACTAGCAGATTCCCATTGGATGGTCTTCTCAGCTAAATTTTCATACAAATCCCATCCTTCATCTTCATCTTTCTGCAAGAAACCCCCTTGGCACATACTTTCTAAGAGGGTTTTGGTGGAATAGTCTAAACTGTCATAGAGAATTTGGCATTGTCGCCATTTCTCTATTCCATGATGTGGACATTGGACAAGGAGGTCCTTAAAGCGTTCAAAGTACCTCCAGAACGGTTCACTAGGCTCTTACTTGAATTGCATGATCGTCTTCCTAATGAGAGCGGTTTTATGGATAGGATAGAATTTCTTCAAGAAAAAATTGATGAAACCATCCCAAGACTTGATGGAACCGGCTGCTAAGCTGTAGAGCCACTTCTTTGCTAGGTCCTTAAGTGCGAAAGGGATAAATCTCAACCTAATAGCATCGTCTACAAGGTGTGGGATTTTCATCATTAGACAGACTTCCTCAAATTCTCTTATGAAGAAGTAGGCAACTTCGGACTCTAAACCATGAAACTTGGGGAGTGTGTTGATGAATTTAGGCTTAAGCTCAAAATTGTATTCACCAACCGATGGAAGTGAATTGCAAGATGGAAGTGAGGTCCTAATGGGGTAGAACCTATCCTGCAGTGATGTTGATTGAGCCATTACCGGATCTGATCTTGGTTCAAACTTAGGTGGTGATGTGTTTCTAGTCAACCTAGATGAGTTAGGGTCTCTCGACTACACTTGCATACACAAACACATTCACAACAAGTTCAAACAACAGTCAATAATAGAAATCAACCAAGCCTAGTTTAAGGTAACCTGGACCTAGACAACTCCTAACTGGTTGATTGTCCACAAGAGGTAGAATGTAGACTTTGACCACAAGCTAATCAGCCAGGTCAGGGCAAGATTGGTGGGAGGTTTTTCGTCAAAGACGTTCCTTAATTAAATAACCACCAATCTTTGGGCTTTCGGCCCTCAATCCCCTTCCTTAACACTGATTTGGCAGGAGTCAATTTTCAACACCTTCCCTCTTTAGGATAATCTCCTAGTGAGTTCGAGATGTCCCTAAGGCCAACGTCTATTAAATTTTAATTAGGCTTAGGTTGTGCGTGCTTGGAGATAGTTTGTGGGCTAAGGAAGAGTAATGACTTCCCCACCTTATCTTGATTTTGATTTTGCCCTTAGAATTGATTCGTGCAAGTGTGCAAGATATAGAAAAGTAGAATTCAAAAGAAAAATCATCCAAGAATGTTTCCTAAACTATATGCTATGCATACATACCTTGTCTCCAGCTCTCTTCAACAGTAATTGTAAAGTAAACGTAATTAGACAAATGCCTAGAATGTAAGTCTAAACGTTTTTTAAGCAATTCATAACCACTCAAATTACTGTTGGATTAAAACAGGGATGGTGATAGCAAAACTAGCACAAATATGACATGTAAAAACTGAAATTTTTGCAAGTAATATGTCCTGCAAAACAAGGTTTTTAGTAGTCCAATGAAATTTTCAGATTTTTGCAAAGCAATTTCTTGAAATTCTTTTTCCTACTTTCGAGAGTAGGGGCACAGAATTTTCAAGTCTTCTCGGCAAAGCTTGAATGCTAGATCTTGATCTTCAAGTTCCTGAAACAACACACAAAATTTGTTAAAACAACTACACCGTTCCCTCCCCGGCAACGGCGTCAAAAATTGATTGCTAAAATAAAGAGAAACAACCAATGAGTTCAAGAATTTGCCGTGTAGCTCATGGCTAACGGGTCGTGTCCACAAGGAGGGATGCGGGAAGCTTTTCGGTGATTCTTTTTTAAAACAATGAATTGTGTCCGTTTTTTTTTAGGAAAAAGAGAATGGAAAGAGAGAGATGAATGAAAGAAAAATTGTAACTTTTAGAAAAGGTTTTGGAGAAGGTGATTTAGAAAACTTAGAAATTGTGTTGTTGTTTGTAATAATAAAGAAAGTCTGGGCTCACTATCTTACTACTCAATTGGTTATTCTTCTCTTAAAATGCTAAGTCCCTTGGATGATCATTCGCAAAACTTAGAGTTATCTTTTAGAAAGCTTTAAGTAAAGCACATAAGATGTTAGAAGAGTTGAGTCTTTTTCTTCAAGAAATCGGAGAATCGAATGTTAAAAATCAAGCGCGAAGAAGCAAGAATAAATTAAAAACGATTCAAGAGATGTTCATGAAAGAGTTGTGAATTAAACATCCAAACCCATCCTCATGTGCCTTCAAGAACACTTTCAAAAAGAAAGGCTTTTAAGTAAGACATTCATATGAGTCATCGGGTCTTTTTCTTTTAAAACAAGAGAGACAAAAAGCAAGAGAGAGTTCGATAGCAAGCCCAGAAAGATGTTTAGTTATCCATGGAGAAAGTAGAAGAAAACAAAGACATAATGTAACCCATACCGTACTGCAAGTGGAAGAGAAATTGGCTCAACTTTTGTATTGCTGTCACTTCAATCTTCAAGTACAAGCTCTCAGTCCTCTCTCTCACAAGTTTTTGGAACTGGACTACAACTTAAAAAGTAAGATTACAACTTTCTTTCTAGCTAACAAAGAGCCTAAATCCTAAGAAAAAAAATGCAAAACTTAATCCTAGTCTTCGCTCCTTTTTCTCTGCTGAAAGAGGTATTTATAGCCAAAAACCAAAGGAGGCGAATCCCGGGAAGATTGGGGGAGCAAACGCTCCCCCAACAGATCCTACTTGGCCGCGAAAACGCGGCTTGGGCCGCGTTTCCACGGCCCAGGTGTGGCCACGTGGCCACACCAAAGGGGGGTAGCTTCCTGCTTTGATGTTGGTCGCGTATATGCTGCTGGATTTCTGGTTTCTGCTCCCAACTGTTGACGAAACAGCCTTGATTTTGTGGCTTCAACCACTCGATTCATGGAGGATTTTTCTCAACCTCTTGATTTTCCAAGATTTAGCCCAGATTTCTTCATTTCGAATTTATTCTGAATTAATTCAGAATTTGGTGGGCTTTTGGGCTTTTTTTTCCTTGAGCAGTTGGGCCTACATTTAGCAAAGAAAAAGACAACTTATTAATATAATTTATTAGCTAACAAGTGTGGCAAAGTGACAACATAAATGCAATGTATGTGACAAATCACCCTGCGTTGCAGTTATAACTGCGCTTATTACCTGGTCAATTACTGCCCACGTAATGAGGAGAGTTAACCCCCATCGTGGAGGGTTATCAGGGGATAGTTTTACTCCAAAAACCCCTGTCGATAGCTTAGTTTGCTATTGAAGAGCGGTCGAAATTTTGGTGAACCAAAGTGGGCCAAAGAGAATTTTAGATCGAACTTGATCAAGATTTTCAGCCGAGGAGCCCTAAAAAAGAGTCAAATTCTTCTACTAACTTGTTGAGTTCAAGTTTTTGCCAAAATCTTTTTGAGATTCCATAGGATCTTCGCTACTCCGTCCGTGATCCCAGGAGAAGATTTCCCAAAGAGTACTGACATTCACCCGGTCAACAGAAAATAAGATTCACTCTCCAACGCTACGCAAAGAACCCAGCCTTAAATAAAAAGAAATTTTGAGCTTGAATATCTTCTCTCTCTTGTAATTGGAACTTTTGAGGTTGTTGTAATCTTTCATTGATTCAAGAAAATTTTACAATTCATCTCCTCAATTTTTCCCGAGAAACACCAGGTGCGCCACCCCAGGCCAGCAAGTCTCCTCTTTTCCTTTTTTTCTTTCTCTTTTCTCTTAGTCTCTCTTTCTTTCTCTCTCTCTCTCTGCGTCTTGTCTGCCGATTAGGTGGAGCCGCTGCTGCACTGGGCGGCCTCGCCATCGCCTGCGAGGCCAACATCAGCCACTTTCACAGCAGCAGCAATTGTTGCTGCTGTCGCCGTTATGGGTTCATAACTTATAATAGGTGTGAACCGATTTCAATGATTTCCTATTAACCCAAAACTCTTTAACCCATTACTTAAATTTTTGGGTCGAGTTATTGGATTTAAACCCGACAAATTATCAACCCAAACCTGCATCTAAAAATTATAAAGATAATTTTACATAAAAATCCCTTGTAATTTATAATAATTGCATTTTAGACTTGTTTATTACATATTTGACCCATTTCAATGATTTTAGTGTTATGGTGATATCTGGAACATCCGGAGTCAGATTTGGGCAATTCTGGAGCCCTTGCGATTGTAAGAAAATGAGCTACATTCCTGTAACAGCTAAGTGTGTGTTTTTCTTTTACAAATTATATTTATTAGGTTTAATAAACTTGATTGATTATTTTATTTACTAAATAGTGATAATCGGTAAATCACTGTAAATGTTATTTAGTAAATTGTGATTATCGAGAAATCATCATTATTAAAATATGCTTGATTTTTCTTCAAACATAATTGATAAAATAATTATTTATTTTGTTTCCTGATTTCTATAAATGTTAATGAGTTATCTAAATATTGGGATTAATAAGTTAATAATTTATATAAGTAAATTAATTAATAAATGGATAAGTAAAATAGATAATTATACATTATAATTTTGTGATATTGATTATCTTAATAATATTGTAATTGCTATTATGAATATGAATATCTGACACACGATTATCTCTGTGATATTACCCTGGTATGGCCAATGTTACCTGACTTACACTAGATGCAATTATTTATTTATCTTGATAATCACTTTACATTGATTACATTTATTTGTATATTCATATACACCTGTTATGGGAATACTTAATTATACTAAACACTATTATTCATGTACTTATAGCATCGTAACATGGATATACTAGCACACAAGATACAGTCATTTCATGTACATATATTACCGTCACATAAATACCATTATATGACACTATTTTTCAAATTCATGTACTACTGATACGCGGATACGCTACTCCACTTGAGACTGTTAACCTGCTCACAAGAATTTAGAATTTTAGAACTTAAGATAAAAAGTGCAAGTCTCAATTCTACCACTATAACAAGTGGCTATGCGGGTCGTGATCCACAAGGAGGGACTAGCGATAGAAGCTTTTTTAGTAAGTTTTCTTTTAAGATAAAAAAGGTGGTTAAAAATCTTCTTTAGTTCTTGTAAAGAAAAAGAGAAAAATTAGTTTAAAGTGAGCTAGGGAGAAAGTGGTAGAATGAGAAGATGGAGAAAATAGAAGTGATATGTACAAAGAAAATGAAAGACTGAAAGAGATTTGGGTGATTATGGTGTTGGTGATCTACACTGAAAGTTACAAGAAAAAGAAAGAAAAATTAAAACTTAAAAAACATACTTACCTCTTTGGCGCCTGCTTACCTTTACCCGTATCGACGATGTACCTTTATTTGAAGGCGAGCGAAGCATGGAAGATGAGATCTTCCCCATTCCCGATTTACACTATAAAATAAAGTGGCGAGCTATACTACCATAGAAATGGATATCCATCACCATAAGCAATCAATGGCACTTGCAAGGACAAGGCAACTTCGAGGCTATCAGTTTCATTTGGATCCACAAGTACAAAAGAGGGAAGCGAACAAAAACAAGAATAGAAAAGAAAAAGAAACCTCAATTCGATTCAAATAACAATGGAAGAAAAGATCATTTATACGGTGTCACCTTCAGTACAAGCTTGCTCTCATTCCTCTATGAAAGTCTCCTCTCCTCTCAGTTACATAAATAAAATAAAAATTACATAAAAGAAAACTAAAAAACCTAAGTTAGAAAGTACAAATTAGCCTAAGTTCTGCTCTCTGCTTGGTCCTTCTCTGTACACTCTGAAAATCCTAGCATTTATAGGCAAAACTCAACCTATGAGAGCGTATGAAGATAGGGGGAGCAAACGCTCCCCCTAACTCCCTAACAAAGCCGCAAAAACATGGCTTTGGCCGTGTTTTCGTGGCCAGGGTGTGGCCAGGTGGCCACACCCTATTAGTGGTACTCCCCGGCTTCGCGATTGATTTTTATCTTCATCTGGATTTGTAGTTTACGTCTTGGATTTTGACGAAATGGCCTTTAATCCTTGGCTTCAACCGAATGATTTGTAGGGATTTGTTCTAACTGGTTTTCAACCGATCTGAACCGACCTAATCTGCCCTAATTTACTGAGTTCGAATTAATTCTGATTTAATTCAGAATTTGATAGGCTTTTGGGCTCATTTCTCTTCACTCTCCTTTAGGAATGGGCCTGCAAATAAATTAAATAATAATTAGAAAAAAATAGAGTTTATTTTATAATAAGTATGAGAATATGTTAATGAATGTGCAATATTAGTGAACGATCACACCCCTATACCTATCTTTTGCTCGTCCTCAGCAAAATAACTAAACAAAAAATTATTATACCACTTTCGCAGGTCACGCAATTGCGCTGAGCATGTGCAACAAGCCGTTAAACCTCTAGGTTACCCCTAGAGGACGAGTTTTGTATCTTAAGGGTTTTCAGTGGATTACACCCACAAAATCCGTAAAGAAAGAGAAAATTTTTAGTATTTTGAAAACACCTTTTGAAAGAAAAATATTTGAAATATTATTGTAAGTTTTAAGTAATCTATTCGTCATAGGAAAACCAAAATTTTCATTTCTAAACTTAGTCTCTATTCAAAAATTTGTTATCAATCAAAGTAAGGAGTCAAATTGTACTTCTCATCTAGTCTATTATTTTACCCTAAGTCATATGCGCCTTGTGACCGTGAAAATTTTGACTAAGGGTTCTTTAACTCAAACTCTTATGCCTTATTTATTTATTTATATATATATATTTATTTTATTTTTGGTAGTATTATTCCTTAGTTCTGTTAGGCTTTCTAATCTGTCCATGTAACGAGCCTTTTAATCGATGACTCACAAACCAAACGGTCTTAGGGCCCGGGTGAGAAAACACCCAAGGACTTAAAGACTCGAGCAAATAAGGCCACAAAATTAAGTATTTTATTATATGAACGCTTTTAGGCGTGAATACTTATGCTTTATTAGGCACAAATACCCAGCTTAATCAGAGGATTTTATATGTATTTTTTCTCAAACTTATCTAATCATCTTTCGCATAAATACCAAGGCTTACTTAGGCCAAAGCACCTAGCTAATCAATAATTAGATTTGTTTATCATTCATCGATATTTATTTTTTTATTTTTTATTTTTTATATTTTTAAGACATAAGATTCTTTGTTTTTGAACCCTAAGTGTGTAAGTGTATGAAGTGTGCATATTTTATCAAGGTAAAGATCAAGACTACATTACTTTGACAAATTATCTTCCTAACCCTAAAAATCAAACAAATAATCTTATTTTGAACAAGTGTAAGAAATCCTAATTTTGATTTTCCTATTCCTTAAAATTGACTTAATTTCTTACAAAAAATACGTCAAAACATTGTTTCTATTTTCAAAAAGTTTTTTCAAAGTAAAGAAAATGTTAAAAAAAATTTATTTTTTAATAAAAGAAAAACCTAAGTTATGTTAGAACTTAGGCTTGATTGAGGTTTTATCTGCACACAAAATACAGAATTTCAGAACTTATGATATAAAGTGCAAGTCTCAATTCTACCGCTATAGCAAGTGGCTATGCGGGTCATGATCCACAAGGAGGGACTAGCGATGGAAGCTTTTTTAGTAAGTTTTCTTTTCAGATACAAAGGGTGGTTAAAATTCTTCTTTTTGTTCTTGTAAAGAAAAAGAGAAAAATTAGGTTAAAGTGAGTTAGGGAGAAAGTGGCAGAATGAGAAGATGGAGAAAATAGAAGTGATATGTACAAAAAAATGAAAGACTGAAAGAGATTTGAGTGATTATGGTATTGGTGATCTACACTGAAAGTTATAAGAAAAGAAAAAAAACTAAAACCTAAAAAACAAACTTACCTCTTCGGTGCCTGCTTACCTTTACCCGTATCGACGATGTACCATTACTTGAAGGCGAGTGAAGCATGGTAGATGAGATCTTTCCCATTCTGAATTTACATTATAAAATGAAGGAACGAGCTATACTACCATAAAAATGGATATCCATCACCATAAGCCATCAACGGCACTTGCAAGGACAAGGCAATTTCCAGGCTATCGGTTTCATTTGGATCCACAAGCACAAAAGAGGGAAGCAAACAAAAACAAGAATAAAAAAGAAAAGAAAACCTCGATTAGATTCAAATAATAATGGAAAAAAAGATCACTTACATGGTGTCACCTTCAGTACAAGCTTGCTCTCATTCCTCTATGAAAGTCTCCTTTCCTCTCAGTTACATAAATAAAACAAAAATTACATAAAAGAAAACTAAAAACCTAAGTTACAAACTACAAATTAGCCTAAGTTTTGCTTTCTACTTGGTCCTTCTCGGTACGCTCTGAAAATCGCAGTATTTATAGGCAAAACTCAACCTATGAGAGTGTATGAAGATAGAGGGAGCGAACACTCCCCCTAACTCCCTAACAAAGCCGCGAAAACGCGGCCTTGGCCGTGTTTCCGTGACCAGGGTGTGGCCAGGTGGCCACACCCTGTTGGTGGTACTCCCTGGCTTCGCGATTGATGTTTATCTTCAGCTGGAGTTGCAGTTTAAGTCTGGGATTTTGATGAAATAGCCTTTGATCCTTGGCTTTAACTGATTGATTTGTACGGATTTGTTCTAACTGATTTTCAACTGACCTGAACCGACCTGATCTGTCCTGATATACTGAGTTCAAACTAATTCTAATTTAATTCAAAATTTGATGGGCTTTTGGGATCATTTCTCTTCACTCTCCTTTAGGAATGGGCCTGCAAATAAATTAAACAATAATTAGAAAAAAGCAGAGTTTATTTTATAATAAGTAAGAGAATATGGTAATGAATGTGCAATATTAGCGACCGATCATACCCCCATACCTATCTTTTGCTCGTCCTCGAGCAAAACAACTAAACAAAAAATTATTAGACCACTTTCGTAGGTCACGCGATTGCACTGAGCATGTGCAACAAGCCGTTAAACTCTAGGTTACCCCTAGATGACGAGTTTTATCTCGTGAGAGTTTTTAGTGGATTACACCCACAAAATCCGCAAAGAAAGAGAAAAATGTTAGTATTTTTAAAACACCTTTGAAAGAAAAATATTTGAAATATTATTGTAAGTTTTAAAGAATCTATAAATTATAGGAAAACTGAATTTTTCATTCCTGAACTTAGTCTCTATTCAAAATTTTGTTATCAATCAAAATAAGGAGTCAAATTGTAGTTCTCATCAAGTCTATTACTTTACCCTAAGTCATATGCACCTTTTGACAATGAAAATTTTGACTAGGGTTCTTTAGCTCTAACTCTTATGCCTTATTTATTTATTTATAAATATATTTATTTTATTTTTTATGGTATTACTCGAGCAAATAAGGCCACAAAACTAAGGATTTTATTATATGGACTGCTTTAGGCTTGAATACTTATGCATTATTGGCACAAATACCCAGCTTAATCAAATGATTTTTATATATATTTTTCTCAAACTTATCTAATCATCTTTCGCATAAATACCAAGGCTTACTTAGGCCAAAGCACCTAGCTAATCAATAATTAGATTTGTTTATCTTTCGTCGATATATATTTTTTCTTTTTTTATTTTTTATTTTTTATTTTTTTAAGGCATAAGAATCTTTGTTTTTGAACCCTAAGTGTGTAAGTGTATGAAGTGTGCATAATTTATCAAGGTAAAGATCAAGACTAAATTACTTTGACAAATTATTTTCCTAACCCTAAAAATCAAATAAATAATCTTATTTTGATCAAGTATAAGAAATCCTAATTTTGATTTTTCTATTCCTTAAAATTGACTTAATTTCTTTCAAAAAATTTGTCAAAATATTGTTTCTATTTTCAAAAAGTTTTTTAAAAGTAAAGAAAATGTTAAAAAAAATTATTTTTTTAATAAAAAGAAAAACCTAAGTTATGTTAGAACCCTCCCCCACACCTATCTCATGCATTATCCTCAATGTATGAATTAATGCATGGATGCATGAAAACGAAGAAAGGAAAGAAAAATACTACCTTAAGGTAGTGGTTCCTGTGGTAGTCTGATTGATCTACGAAATGCGGCCCAATCGACTTTTCTTGGAGTTCGGAGGAACCCACCAGAAATCACTCTAATATAACCCACTAAAATGATGTATAGATGAATTATTTTTATTAAAAATTTAACCCCATCTAATTTACAAATTTCATAATTAATTTCGGAATCAATTTTGTCAACCGCCTTGTCCCAAAATGGAGTTTGAAAATATGGAATGATTGATTTGAACTTTGAAAGTATGAGAACTAATACTGACTCAGAAAAATGACATAAGTCAAGTAAAGGTTCAGGAGTAGAGATGGAAGCTTTTTTAGTAACTTTTCTTTTAAGATACAAAGGGTGGTTAAAATTCTTCTTTTAGTTCTTATAAAGAAAAAGAGAAAAATTAGGTTAAAGTGAGTTAGGAAGAAAGTGATAGAATGAGAAGATGGAGAAAATAGAAGTGATATGTACAAAGAAAATTAAAGAGTGAAAGCGATTTGGGTGATTATGGTGTTGGTGATCTACACTGAAAGTTACAAGAAAAGAAAGAAAAACTAAAACCTAAAAAACATACTTACCTCTTCGACGCCTGCTTACCTTTTACCCGTATTGACGATGTACCTTTACTTGAAGGCGAGCAAAGCATGGCAGATGAGATCTTCCTTATTCCCAATTTATACTATAAAATGAAGGGGCGAGCTATACTACAATAGAAATGGATATCCATCACCATAAGCCATCAACGACACTTGCAAGGACAAGGCAACTTCGAGGCTATCGGTTTTATTTGGAGACACAAGCACAAAAGAAGAAAGCGAATAAAAACAAGAATAGAAAAGAAAAGGAAATCTCGATTCGATTCAAATAACAATGGAAGAAAAGATCACTTACACGGTGTCACCTTCAGTACAATTTTTCTCTCATTCCTCTATGAAAGTCTCCTCTCCTCTCAGTTACATAAATAAAACAAAAATTACATAAAGAAAAACTAAAAACCTAAGTTACAAACTATAAATTAGCCTATGTTATACTCTCTACTTGGTCCTTCTCTTTACAATCTAAAAATCCCAGTATTTATAGGCAAAACTCAACCTATGAGAGCGTATGAAGATAGAGGGATTAAATGCTACCCCTAACTCCCCAATAAAGCCACGAAAATGCGGCTTTGGCTGCGTTTTAGCGGCCAGGGTGTGGCCACGTGGCCAACCCTGTTGGTGGTGCTCCCCGGCTTCGCGATTGATGTTTATCTTCAGCTGGATTTGCAGTTTAAGTCCAGGATTTTGACGAAATAGCCTTCAATCCTTGGTTTCAACTGATTGATTTGTAGGGATTTATTCTAACTAGTTTGCAACCGATCTGAACCGACCTGATCTGCTTCGATTTACTGAGTTTGAATTAATTCTGATTTAATTCAGAATTTGATGGGCTTTTAGGCTCATTTCTCTTCACTCTCCTTTAGGAATTGGCCTGCAAATAAATTAAACAATAATTAGAAAAAAGCATAGTTTATTTTATAATAAATACGTATGAGAATATGACAGTGAATGTGCAATATTAGCGACCGATCAATATAGTCGTATCATCGCTACGTGAATACTCTGTACACAGTTATTTCATGTTCTTATACCACTTTTACATATATTCACCAGTATACATGCGTTAATTGCTTCTATATTCCTGTCGCATAGATCAATGTTCATATTACATGGATAATTGATATATGTATATTTATGTATTCCCGTTACATGATTGTTTTCCGTTACTGATATTGATATTTTCGTTACTGGACACGAGCATTGTTGATATGCGATGTGTGGAACTAACTGCCACGTGGATTCAAGCCACGGGGCCACTTTTAGAATCCCATATCTCCCATTTCCCATTTCTCATTATCTTTTTCATGCTATCAACAGAGCTGATGTCCTTTTATCATGTTACATGTACCATGCACTATTTTTATTCATGATACACTGTGTAATTCAAATAAAATAAATATAATATGAAGATGAGGGAGACTTGACGGTTGACTAGATCATGTCGAGTGGATATCTGGATCCATTATTATCCCATTGCAGGGGACGGGGTAGTTCTGGCTACCGTCTGTTATAGCTTATTGAGCATTCATTTTTCGCTACTGGTTACAGCCCTAGCAGGCTGGCTCTGGTCTCAGCAGTCAGGGAACTTTTAAGGTCGTGATACCGGGTATGAACGGGGTACACTCACCTGACCAGAGCTTCTTGACCATTGGGTTTCAAATTAACATAATAAAATAGTATAAACAATAGTGACGTCAGGAGCGCTTGTTATTTGGTCACTCTCTCTTGTTCGAATAATGGTACTCGTATGCCATACCGGAAAGGTTCGGCTGGAGTACGGGCTTCAGTATGAACTGCCAGTGGTATGAGACACTGAAAGAGTTGATTGAAGACCAGGTGATACTGATTGTTATTATTATATAAATCACATGACTTGTTCGATACATGTGTATTATTGTTCAGTTATACTTGTTACACTTCTTGATAGATTACACACCGCTATGCCACATGTATATCTTGCACTTCACGTGGAGCACACTATTCATGTACATGTATACTCCGCATTCAATATATTCCCTTTAAACACATTATTGCTGTATAATCACAATACTATAGCATGATTGTTCTACGTATTTCATGCATACATGTTCATATTAATCATCATACCGTCATGCTACTATTTCTATTAATATAAATAAATAAGAAATAATTAAAACTTGATGCAAGTTAATTAAATAAATTGATACCATTAGTGTATAATTAAATAATGAATCTTATTACCGATATTCATAATAATAACATGTTAATGGTATAATAACATAAAGTTAGTTGATACATATATATAACTCTTCCCAATCGATATTGTTATGGTTTATATTCATGTATTATACAATATTATAGATGTAACACTGTTATAACATGTTAGGTATTGATAATGTTATAATACGGATAACGTATTTATAATATTGATATACCGAGTGTTAGAATGCTATGCTCACTAATTGTATTTTATTGGGTAAGTACTAATTAGTGACTATACATGACATCAATAAATCAATTCTAGATTTGGGTTCCTTTTCTATGTCTATATTAAAGGGAGAAAAAAAAGTACATTACCTCTCAGGCATCTGTCTACTTATTTATACTATTTGATTGATATAACGATCGAAAAAGGTATTTTGCCTACTCATAAGTCTATTTATGTATTTTCATATTCTTTATTGGAAGATGAGGTACACTCATGCAAACAAAATATGGTGTGAAGCCCCACATGTCAAGCGATTAATATGTAAATCCTGATTTTCTTTTCTAGAATCTAATTTTTCACAATAAAAAATTAAAATTACATGATCATACTTACCTGAGCAAAAAAATAAATAAATAAATAAATAAATAAAAGAGCTTCCAAGTTAAATGATTTCAACCAGAATCCAGTTTACAAACTCACTTTTCCACAAGGAATATTGCTTAAAGTACCCTCCTTTTTTTCTGTTTTCTATGATATATGAAATTCTTTCTTTATGATGTTTGGAGATGACGGTCCCCTGGATCTTGGGCACCTTTTCATTACTCTTTCTTTAATGAAACGAGATGGAACCCTTCATCTAGTAAAGAAAAGAACCTTAATCCAAGTTGAAACAACCAAATAAATTTATTTCCAAACCTTCTATTCCAAAAGTCAAGTGCGAATAGGGGCTCAGGCCAAACCGATTTGGGGCGTTCCCCCTCACAAATGGTTCCCAACTATGGACTCAGGTCTGATGCAACTCGCCAAAAATGAATCAGATTTGGCTCGCACCTCTTCACAAATTACGGTCACAACTATTTGATTCGAATAGATGCGACCATTGAGCTCAAACTTTTTGAAAGTGTCACCTCGATGTCTATAAGTACAAAATTCTGTAATAGACTTGGTTCATTATGGGAGATAGAATTCGACTCAAATTTTCTACTCAGTAATTAGCAAAAGTCGTGGTAATTCTCTCCCGATGCCATTTTTTTTTGACATATTTGTTGTACTGCATATTTAGGAGCATTTTTTTTTATTAGCAAAAAAAAAAATTCATAGGATTAGATTGATTATTATTCTCTTCAAATATAAAGGCATGTACTAATGTCTAAATAGCCAAGGAAGTAAAAGGATCACTCTTGTGCATGAATTCAATATGAACTAGTGAATCTAACCGTAAATCATAAAAATTCATAGGATTAGATTGATTATTATTCTCTTCAAATAGAAAGGCATGTACTAAATGTCTGAATAGCCAAGTAAGTAAAAGGATCTCTTGTGCGTGAATTCAATATGAACGTGAATCTAACCGTAAAATCATATTTTCTCTCGTATGGAAAGTATGAAAAGTAATTAAACAGTGTCTTTCCAAGTGTCGATATAGATCGATTGGATAGGATCCTAAACTCTTAACATAAATCTTTTCTCCTCCTATTTGATCGCAATGAAGGAGGTGGTCATTATCGTTTGAGCTGGGCCTGCGAGAATGACCACTGCGGCCTGCCTCAACGTGCTCAGCATATCCAACGTCGTGCTCGAGGGGGAGGACTGCTACACTCACCTATGGAAGAAGAAGTCCTACAACCGTCTGAAGCGTCACCTAGCCAGGGAATTCTGTGCGCTACCTCACATGCCTCACTCCACCTCGGCCCCAACCTACATCCCTAGGGACGGGTTCGTCCGGTACCTGGACGAGTACGTGGCAAAGTTCAATGTCAACCCCATTTGCAACACCCCCTGTTGAATCAGCGGCTTACGACGAGGGCTCCGAGACTTGGAGCGTAAGAACCCGCAATGTGGCAACGGGCGAGGAAGTGGAGCGCATGGCGCGGTTCCTGGTGGTGGTCACGAGGGAGAACATGTAGGGGCTCATACCAAACGTGCCTAGTCTGAAGAGCTTCGACGGGGATGTGGTACACTCGCAGTACAAGTCTGGAGACGCTTACAAGGGGAAGAGTGTTCTTGTGGTGGGAAGGGGGAATTCCGGCATGCAAATTGCTGATGATCTCTCTAACTTCGGTGCCAACACTTCCTTTAGTATTCGAAGCCCGGTGAGTAGTCTAATATTATTTATCTTTTCTTAAGTTTTTGGGATTAAAGATTTTTTTTCTTTTAGATTATATAAACATATGGTTTTGATCAATCAATAGAGAGACCTTGAATCCAAACAAGCAGCCAACGAACATTACAGGGGAATGAAACAGAGTAAGTCATTTTTTAAAAAAATATAACAAACAAAAGTTTCTCGCTAACTATACAACTTGTATGCAGTTTCATGTGATGACCAAGGGCTTGGTACGCATGGGCATGTCCCTGGCTCGGTACCTGCCAGTCAAGATGGTCGATAGCCTTGTTCTCACACTCTGTTGGTTCACCTACGGGGACCTGTCCAAGTATGGGATTGTCCAGCCGAGCACGGGCCCGCTCGCTCTCAAGGCCGTGACCGGCAAGTCTGTAGTCATCGATGTTGGCACAGTCGAAAAGATCAAGACCGGTGAGATTCAGGCAATCAGCTAATTGACACACAATACCTAATTTTCGGATTGGGATTTCAGTTGGGGGACATATGTACTAGTTTTCTTGTTTTTGGATCAAAAGGTCGTGGCCGAACAAGTGAAGGTGAGTGGCAACGAAATCACCTTCAGAGATGGCAAGACTCATCAATTCGATGCAATTGTGTTCACGACTGGGTATAAAAGCACTACGAGGAACTGGTTGAGGTATAGACTGTCTTTGATCCAGTTTCGCTTAATTTAAAACATCGATGATATGTGCTTTTCTAATATTTTGATAGAAATGCAGGATGAGGAATGCTGGCTGCTGAACCAAGATGGATTTCCTAAAGAAAGATTCCCGAATCACTGGAAGGGAAAGAATGGACTGTATTGTGTGGGGCTAAGAAGAAGAGGACTTGTAGGGATCGCCATGGATGCTGAAAGCACTACGAATGACATCGCCAAGGTCTTTAAGAGGAGTGATGATGCCAAAAATGATGTGAACTGACATAGTAATTTCTTCTTGGTACAGAATTGTTACATATAGAAGTGTAACATGTAACTTAAGAATAATTGTGTCCTCTGCGGTGTTCTTCACCGCAATAGGGTTTGTACATAAAGGTCAAGAAGGAATATCTGAACATTGTATACAGTGCAGAGACTAGGAGTTCCATAGCACTGAAGAAAGATATGCAAGTCACTAGAGGTTAGAAGTTTCCAACTTTATGCATTTATTGTTACTTGCTTTCCCTATTGCGAAATTGATATGCTCTAAAGAAAGAACATAAGGATTTAACATACTTCGGCCCAAACTTAGCCTACGTCCACGGGGAGAGAACTTGTGAGAGCTTTTCTTAATAGACTTGGTACAAAGAGATCTAACCTTCCTCTTGATGCAAAAAGAGTATTCACATTCCACTTGAATCTAGCCCTAAATTACAAGAGTATTGCCTTCTCTCTATGCGTTTTCAACTTGCTCCTCTCTTTCTTGGCTTCCTTTAGTCTCTTTTATTTGAGATTTTCTGTTATAAAAAATTCTTGAGACTTGTTTTGTTGAGGCAATTATAATGCTTGGTTACAACCTTTATTTATAGGATTTTACAATACAACTTCTATTTGAATTATAAGATAATCTTGGCCTTTGGATGGTTCAAGAATCTTGATCAATCTTTTTAGGAATTGATCTCCTTAATTTAGAAGGATTTTAGACCTTTTAATCTTTAGAAACAAACCTTCATTGAATAGGAATTAAATCCTATTCATACTCCTCCTGTATGAAAGGAAATTATTTAATCTTAATTTGCTTCTTCTGCTTCAAGCCATCATCTTCTCTAACTCAATTGGATTTTCTTGGACCAAAGGCAAAATCCTAAAAATCTCCACCTTGTCTTATTTTCCAAACCTTTAGCAAAGCAACTTGAGATTTCGAATTAATACCTTAATTCTTTCCTGGTTGTAACCATGCCGTGAAGCCTTTAATTCTTGCCCCATCTCCCTGGGCTTTGGCTAATTTACCGCCATGGTTTGGATTATCTCAGGCCTTACCCGAGTGCACCCTTTTTTCCCGCAACACTTTGTCCTGGTTCATGACGTTGCTGTCTTCCTTGAAGCTCCACCTCGCGATGAACTCCCTTCCAAGTTTATCCTTGAAACTCCACCTCGAACCGAGATTCCTTCCTTCAGCTTGTATAACCCTCCACACTTCTCTCCTTTGAGGATTACCTTGTCTCCTTGGCTGACTGTAACGACGCCTTGTTGCACTTGAATTAGGCATCCTTCTTCGTTGAGCACCCTTATGGATATTAGATTATATACTGTGCCTCTGGGACTTACCAGACCGCCTCCGGAGCACGCACTATCCCATCTCTTCCTATAACCTTGATTTTTCCACTGCCGATGTCCTCCAAGTCGAGCCATCCACCATCTTGACAATCTCTTCCTCCTTTGCAACTAAAGAGTTATTGAACAACTTTTTCTGAGAATATACATGAACTGTACTATCTGAATTAAATATACAGTTTTATCTTGAGAAGTGTTATCTTTGTAAGAAGCCTAATATTTCAGTGTCCTCTACATCGCTTCTACATCTGCCTCCGCAGCTTGCTCCTTCTTCTTCTGTCACTCTTGCTGATACTTGCAGTCATTCTTCCAATGACCTTCCCTGTGACAAAAGTATCACGCCTTTGATGAGCTTGGACCTTTTCTTCCTTCTGTTCTTCCTTTTCCTCCCATGACCACAAACCTGATCCTGTCTGCTCCTCTTGATTTGGCTTTTTCTTAATCTCATTAGAGAAGAGAGTTGATATGACCTCCTCCAAGATGAGAGTTTCTTTATCGTAGAGTATAGTGGTGATGATATGATCATATGACTCTGCAAGAGAACTAAGAAGTATAAATACCTTGTCCTTGTAGACTGTCTAAAAATCACTGAGGATAAGTCATCAGAGAGCAGAATCTATATCTAGACGCGAGGCTAATCCTAGCCACTCGTGTAATGCCACGACGTAGAGCTTGAAGCCCGCATCTCAGCATCACTATAGTGCTAAGACGCAAGGCTCAAAATCAGTGTCCCAGCTTCACTGCGATGGCCAAAACACAGGGCTCGAAATTTGCATCCAGCATCACTGCAGTACAAGACGCAGAGCTCGAAGTCCGCATCTCCGCTTCCCTGCATTAGTCAAGACACAGAGCTCAAAGTTCGCGTCTGAACTTCACTGTATTGGCCAAGACACAGAGCTCGAAGTCCACATCCCAGCTTCATTGTATTGGCCAAGACATAGAGCTCGAAGGCCCTTCAGCCTCAAATTCTTTTCTGGCCTTCTTC